>JAQGBH010005790.1:0-13637 GCA_034698265.1 Sminthurinus aureus | reverse complement strand
GTGAATGTGAGTTGTGTTCTGTTCTGTTGTGCATTACCTACTCATAAAAAGGATGAACGATGAGAATTCAAGAGGCTTTTCTTGGTCTTTGTCTTTGACTCTGTTCATTCCAAATTATATTTCATGTGTTTCTCATGTACTTCTCACCCACATGAATCCTGAAAATACGAGGATTTTTACATCTAAAATCCCGAGTCTAGAATCTAAAATCTAGAAAGAAAAACAATGTAAATTTTATGGGCATGACTTGAGGTTTTAGTCTTGTGGCTATTTATGAACATTGTTTGGCTATAAATTCGCTTTCAGAACTGTCATAAAAAATAATTGTGTGATTCATTAAAGTCATGTGGCAAGTGGCTGGAAAACAGTTTACAAAGACCACTAGTTTGACTTGTGGCATGAAAATTGGCACCCGATTTCTACTGGACCTATCACCTGCCGAGTTGTATGCGGGAAAACGTAGACAAATTTAGAAAACGGCGTCCAACTCTGACATTTTTTCTATCCGGTAAAATGTTTTACTTTTGCAGAGGTTTTTTGTGTGGCGTTATTCAAGTTGAACTCATGTTTAAATATTAAATATCTTTGAAATTTGATGTGACTTGAGACTTGAGAGAGCCAGAGATAGAAAATAAAAATATGAGAAACGTGGAAAATGAACTGAGTGTTGCGTATTGATTTAAGAATTGTTGAGAAGATCTCTGTTACGTAGAAACTCTAGCTATACATCTCTCACATTAGAGAATAGCAAAACATGACCAAAAGTAGAAAACGGCGTCCAACTCTCGAATTCTTTTTCATCCGGTCGCATTTTATTTGTACTGTTGACTGTTGTACATTATTTTTTGTTTCGCATTTTATCCAATTATTTGAGTTTAGAAATGTTAAAACTTTTATGTGGCTTGACACTTCAGACTTGAGAGAGAAAATTAAAATATGGGAGAAATATGAAATATGAAAAACGAGTTGAGAATTGAAAATTGAGTTGATTGGCGATCGATAGTTCAATAGCTCCAGAAAAATTGTACTTGTGATTGTAATTGTAGTTGTGTGCAATAAACTAGGACGAGCGTGGGCTTTACACACTATTCAAATTTCAACAATTTTTACAACACACAAAATACGGACAACCGAGTTCATTTCTTGATGATATAATATTTAAATCTGAAACGAAGAATGCATGTAAACTCTAAACTCTAAAGTCAAAAGTATGAGCTGCAAAAGATGATTGTGAGCAGAGGGGAAAAGTGGGTGTAATTATTTTGGTCATAATTTATTTTTTCTTCCTCTTTGGAAACCTGATCTTTATTTCTGCATAAATATGAAACGTAAAATATTCTGTCTAATTATGTTCCATGTTTGTAGTTTGTGGAAATGCACGGAGGAAGATGAGGATCAGAAACAGACTCAGATTTATGAACATGCAACTTGTCAGCGACCTGTCAACAGTTCGTTATCATTACCATTATCATTATCAATATCAATAATCATCAGCATTTTGTGAACTTGAAGCTTACGGTTCCTTGGACAAATTTCTCAGCTTCTCTTTACTGACTGCGATTCCATTTACAGTAAAACTGTAAAAGTGTACAGATAACAGAGAAAAAGAGCCGCTCAATTTGTAACCAATTCCATTTCAATTCATTATCCATCCACAAAATTCCCGTTCACATTTCAATAAAATAAAATAAAATAATCTATAACAACAGTTTGCACTCTCATTCGAGATCAAAGATTTGTGACTGTGTGATTCAATGTGATGGGATAAGATGTGAGCGTTTTGTTCATTTAATTTTATGCTTGTAAACTGGAAACTGTAGAATGAAGAATGTAGACTGTGCAATAAAATGAAGCAAAAGGGAAGAGGAGCAACAAAATTCATATTGTTATCGGCCGAGATTGTATTGTTATTGTTGTGTGGGCTGTGAAATGTGAATGTCAAGTTTTGGTCAGTTTTGGTCTGTACTTTTGTGTTGAGTGTCGTGCACGCTTCATTTCTCTCTCTCTCAACTTTGCACTAGGAAAAGCCATTTAAGAATCTTCACTCTTTACTCTTCACTCGTCAGCTCTGCGGCTCTTCTGCTCCTCGGTTTAGACTTGGTTTGACTTTTTACTGTTTACGTACAGATGAGAGATTTACGATTATTCATTAGCACAAGACAAAACTCAAAACTCAAAAATCAAGGGTTCAATATTCTTTCAAAATATTGAGTATTATGTACATAACGGGTTTTCTATTTTATGCTAAATGCTAAATGCTAAATGGAAATTGTATGCAATTTTGAACATGCACTCTAAACACTAAAAATTGAATACTAAATAGTAGATAAATTCCATACGGATCGATGCTTCGATGCTTCGATTCTATTGTGAACCGCCAAACCAAATCAAACACAAATGATGATTTGTGGATTATGGCTTATGGATTATGGACCAAAAGTATTTAGAATGGAGGCTCCATAAATAATGTTCGACTTTGCTATTGTACTTTACTGTACGTAGCTGCATTGCGGTTTTAATGAATTGAAGCCTGAACCATGCAAAGTGCAAAGAATATTTTGTATTTTGTACTTGTCAAACTGGTTCCTGTTTTGGTTTGGATTGGCTTCGACTTGGATTTGCATTTACATTTGACAACAATTTTGACACAAGTTTGCTTTTGCTCTAGTTATGATTATGATGATGATTCCTGCATTCAACACTCAACACTCGGAGTTTTGTAGTGCACAAGGGAACATGGGAAAAAGACGCGAGTTCTTTTTCACAAATATTTAATACCGGTCTAAAATCTAAAATCTCAATCCTCAAATCAGCCCTTGCAAATGAACATTATTTAAAACAGGGGGCTCACAAAGGTGTTTATTCATGGGGATAATGTTTACCGTTTACCGACAAATACAAATCCAAACCATCATAAAAAATTTTCCTCTATAATGAAACATCAACCTGACTTTATGTATGAACTAGCGAGTAACTTAAAAACATCGATCGGCGTCCAAACTCTACGTCCAAAAACAAAAATATTTTATACTTTTTTGTGTGAAAATGTTTAGTTTTTAATTTCCTTTGTCATTTATCACAGTGTCTTGTATTTTACAGTCCTTTTGGATCCATTTTTTACCATCGATGTCTTGCTCACAGATCACAGCTCAGAGCTCAGGGTGCAGTGGCAATAGTTTCAATTTGCAATTTGCAATCCGTCAATTATAATTCAAATAAAACATGGTTGTACCATTGTACCATAAATTTGCTCTGTTCTGTTATTTTTCCGAATTTCTCTGGTTTCTATAGCTTCTAGTCCAATTATAAACTACACAAAACAGGACCTTGTAGATTCTAGAACGATAAATCATAAATCAAAAATGACTAAAAATTCCAATAAATCCTCATTATTTTGGACTTGCTCAATGTTCACTCTTTTTGAATCCTTGTTGTACTCATGTCTTCCATTTTCAATTTTCAATCCTCTCTCATGGCTCAAAGCTCAAAATTCAAAGCTCAAAGCTCAAAACTTAAAGCTTAAATTTGTGCAACTGATCAAGTATGGCTTTTTATCGGTTATCCTTTGGAGATTGTAAATATTGTGTCCTTTATTGTTACATTTATTATTGAGAGGATTTGTTCGTTGTTCGTTGTTCGTAGGTTTCGGTCATTGTCCATTGTCCAGTCCTCTTTAATGTTTAATGCTTAACGTTCAACGTTCAGCTTTGAACTTTAGACTGACTCAAACTCTTAACTCAAACTGAGTTCAACTTGTTCATCCTCTTTGTCATTACAATTACCATTATCATTATCAGTCTTTGTTTGTAGTTGTGGAAAATCCTTTGAACCCAATACCATAAATTTGTTGCACTCAGCACAAATTCACATACCGTTCCGCCTTTAGCGTTTGGTGTTTGGTTTGGAATGGAAAAGTGTAGGAAAATATAAATAAGACGTAATGACTCGACTGTGAGTATAGAATTTGGAGTTTGGAGTTGAGAGAAATAAATATTCACATGGAAAATAATTAATGGTTTTTTTCACTAGCGTCTAGCATCTAGAATCTAGAATCTAGAATGTAAAGTCGTATTCATAACTCAACTCAAATGGTAGCTCGTAACAAATGATGAGTGGGGAAATTTATGATATTATCTTTAGAAATATCAAGAATCAAGAGACTCGTAAACTTTGTGGATTCTGGAGAGTGGAAAGCGAACACTCGACACTCGAGAGGCAGCAGCAGGAACAATGGCAACAATGACACCAACGCATCAAAATTAAGACGATTCCATGATACAATGGCATTGTGACTTGTGATGTAATGGAACAGCTACTGAAACTGCAGTTGAAACGGACTCGAGTCTAGAGCCTTGAGCTCAAAGTCGATTACTTTTGTGTAGGAAATTCCATAATTCCATAATTCTTAACTAATTGCCATTGCCGCTGCTCAAATCTAAAAGCTATTCCTCTTACTCTTTACCTCTTCGCCTATTTTCTCTCTTCTTCTTCTCTTATTTTAGGAGGACAGTATGAAATTTTAAGAATCCGGTTCCTTCTCTCAATTGTCGATTCTTGACTCTTGACACTGGAATCTCCACTCTGTTTGCCGGATTCTGTTGATTCAAAATTGAATTTTGAATTTTGACTTATTTTCAGACCGATAAAAAATGAAAAGTTAATTTTCGGTTTCAGGAAAAGAAAGGTAAAATAAAGTGTTGGGAGGGATTTTGACGCCGTTTGAAATAAAAATGAGCATTTGCGAGTACAACTTTGGGACAGATAAATTATACTCTAGTTCATAGTTGTTCATGCAATAGTCATACACTTTTGAAAGTTACGGTAGAGAAACAATGACCACAGAATAATTGAACGACAGAACGTTGGCTCATCCAGATAAACATTACATTACCCGTCCAATTTTGTACATAAACATAACCATGTTATTGATTTTGGATTTCGGATAAATCGTAAATTAAAAATTGATCATGGATTTTCCGCTTTTAATCCAGATTCTCATGCTGAATTCTTAATGAAAAACATCCTGTTTATTATTTACTCGGGTTTCCAATTTTTTCTAGTCCCCGGATGTTTTATTCCTTTTTACCCCTTTTCTCCATTTACAGTTTACGATAATTTTTATTTTTCTACGCAAAGTTTTAAAACATGCAGCTTTCGAGTGTGCTTGGCTGACTTCGCGGCATCTTTCACATATAAATTCGACGTGGCACATGAACTTTCCTTAAACGGCGTTTAAATTTTCCACCACCTCAAAAAAAAAATCTGTATCTGCAATCGTGAAATCGCTGATTTTACATCCGACTTAACAACTGACTGTCTTTTGATTGTTTCCTTGTGCTTTGTCGTCTACTCTTTGTTCATGAAATTAAATACATGAGCTGTCAGCTATAAGTTAACTTTGCATAATACACTGTATATTTTTGATATCAATGCTCGTCCACAGTTTAGACTTGAGAATGGGGAAGCACTCTAAACTCTAAACTCTAAACTCTAAACTGTAGATTATAGATGTATTTTTAACAACCTGTGTTAAATACTCGGTACGCAGTGTGAGTATTCATGTTAAAAATGCATTTAAAACCGCATAATTATGTACCACCTAATTAGCCTCTTCACCTCTTCTTCTTCTGTTATTTTAGGAACATGGTATGAAATTTTCAAGAATCCGGTTGCTTCTCTCAACTCTTGATTCTTGACTCTTGACTCTCGAGTCTCGACTCACCAATCTCCGCTCTGTTTGCTTAATTATGTACATTAATATCCGTATTTGATTTTGCATAATTTATTGGTTTTCAATTTTGGGTTTTGGGAGAAGAAAAAAATGTAATTTTGGGAAGAATGGACGCCGTTTGAAAAAACAATGAGCATTTGGCCCACAATGTCCGTCGAGATTGTCTAGTGGATGCATTCTATTCCAAGCTATTGGTTACACAAACCTGTTTGAAATTCTAACAACTGCGGACGCAACGTTAAAATAAAAATTTTTCATTTAAAATTATGATTCTCATGCTGAATGCTCACACTATTTACTCTATACTGTTTGCTGTAAACTCTAGTTTATTTTATAGAGTCTACAACTTTCGTCATGGCAATCCTTTTTCCCCCCGTTTTTTCTCGTTTACAACATCAGTATTAATTCATGTTCTTGTTTGTCTACTGTCCACTGTCTACATACTTGTACAATATTTAACTTGATGAGACTTTCGAGTCTACTTGGGAATCAATTCGGCTTGAAAATCTTTGTGTCAAATATAAAGTTGACACATGAACCTTTTTTAAACGGCGTTGAAATTTCCCGACATGAGTCTGCTCACTCGCTACACCTTCAACATAATCTAGAGTCTAGAGCCTACAGAATATAAATTACGGAATAGGGAATACAGGGTTTAGTTGAAAGAGGACTCTTTTCAAATTTCAAATGCAAAAAGTCGTAAATAATTGAGAAGCACACTGTACGTTTACACTGTACATTGTAAACTGTAGATTGTAGATTGTAGATATATTTTTAACAGCCTATGTAATATTTAGTACAGAATAGATATATCCCTGGTTAAAAAATGCATTGAAAACCGCATAAATATGTACCCGTAGCAACACCAAAACCAAAGCCAAAGCCAAGACGAGTGCTAGTAAGTCAATTCATTTCACTCTGTATTTCTGCAGTGGAGGTATAGTCTAAATCTAAATTGGACTGTAATATATTGTCATATGCATTCCAACTTCAACTCTGCATTTACTATTTACAATTTACATCGCAAAAAATTACAGTTAAGCTGACTGAAGCACAGGCACAGAAGAAAAGATGAGGATGAAAAGGAGAAAGAGAACGAGAGGACACATCTAATTTTAGACCAAATCCAATCTCTTGTTTTATCTCGGATCCTTTCGGTTCGCGTGTCTCTCCGCTCTTCGTCCTTTTCTCCTGTTGCTTCTACCGCTGTTGACTGTTGACTACTGAGTGTGTGGTTTGGTTTGGTTTGGTTTGGTTTACAAAAAGAACTGTGCACCTTCCAAATCCAAATTCAAATCCGAATCGGAATCTAGTGTACTATTTGTGTATTTTCTATTTCGCCTGTCTCTGTCTCTGTGTAGAAAAATACCTCCGCTCTCTTGTCTCTTGTCTCTAGAATCTAGAACCAAGAATCTAGAATCTAAACTCTAGATCTCATTACAGTGAACATAATAATAATAATAATGAGAATATGAATAGGTAAAACAAGAGAGCAAAAGAGAGGAAAAGAGCCTATAAAATAGTACAACGGCAGTTATAATGAACATGTGAATGTGAATGGAATTAAGAGCTAGAATTTGGTTTCCAGATACGAAATTCAGATTCAGATGGCTATGAACTTTACATCCCAATTTTTGCATTCATTTTGATCCTACACACCAAAAGTCAAGTAAAGAGTAGAGAAAAGGTGCAAATTTCCTAGTTCGCAGTTTTCAGTCTCCAAATCTATTTTCTATTGGTGGCAAATGAAAAAGTGCAGATAAAACACTTGAGTTTGATTTAAAACTGTGGAAAGTGAATAGCAAAGTCAAAGTCAACAAAACAAAGCATCATCAATGTGCAAAAGCACGAGTCAGTGTTTAAATGTTGAACGAGAATTGGGAATTTATCAATTACTATGAGTTTAAAGTGTCCTTGTCATCACCTGTCGTCTTTTCTTGATGGGCTGATTTTGTAATTTAACGTGATCAATGATCAAGAGAAACTGATTGAAGCAGGAATTCCAACTTTACAATTGTCTGGTTACAACAGTTGTAGAAATTTCAAACGGCGTCCAAAGTGCTCAATATTAATTATTAAAATGCATCAGTGGATTTGATGCAGTGACATTAATAGTAATAATTGACAGACAAATTTAATGAAAAGTTGTGCGTTTTACACTGCACAAATAAAGAGAAATTCAGACTTCAAATCTCATTTGAAATGAAGACGTTTATCGTTGATTCATTGAAAATGGATGGAACCAGAACCAGAACCAAAAGCAGACACAGCAAAAGTGTGTATTGTTCCATTTTCTCTCTCCTCTTTTTTCTCTTTGTGTGTACAAAAACTCCATCGTGTGAGGCGCAGGGTGGCTCTTCATATCAACAATCGAGGAATCAGGGTGGACTTCCAGACATTATTAAAATTGGTAAAATACATTCAAAAAATACATTCAAATCTGTAGGCAGTAAAAATTCGTTTCCGTAAAATTTCAGCTCAATCTTGAACCGTTTACATTAGGATCTTTTATCTATTGTCTTTTTTGGGCTTTTTAATTATAAGTTGTTGAAAATGGCAGGTAGACGAATGTCCTGTAAAGACATTGTCCATATTTTGTGTTAAAAGGCGGGTTACTGGCGTTGAATTCTTTGCACGTTAAAATTATGTATTTGATGTTCATGTTCAATTTCTTTGATGTTTTTCCAGGTGGCCTTTTTGACAGTGAAGATGCGACAGCGGAAGCTGCGTTCAAACACGCTGTGGAGAGATTCAACGAGGAGTCACTTCCCTTGTCCAGATTTAAATTCAGTGCCCAGATCGAACATTTACTCCCACGAAATTCATTCGCAGCATCTGCGAAAGGTAATTGTTCGAAGTTCAAATAAACACATGAACTAACGCAAGAAATTATTCATTAATTTTCGTAATAAATCGTAATCACATCTAAAAATGTCTACAACAAAACGTATGATTCTTTTTACAGTGTGTCAAGTTTTGGAGACGGGAGTTGCTGCAATTTTCGGTCCGCAGTCAAGTGAAGCTGCGAGTCACGTCCAGTCCATTTGTGATGCCTTTGAAATGCCACACATTGAAACCAAATGGGACTTCAAAATACGAAAAGACAACTACCTCATCAATCTTCATCCACATCCAGAAACGCTGAGCAGAGTGAGAACACAAATCAATATTTAAAAATGTATACAGAAAATCATTTTCTCTCTTCATAAATTTCCTTGTTTTTTTCATGTCCTGAGACTCAAACTCAAATTCTAAACTGTTGTCATTTTGTGAAAATACCAGTTGACGGTTTTTACATTTTGTCACAAGCGGATCAAAATTCAAAATTCATGAAAAACGCATCATACGATTTAAATGTGCCATGAAATGTGTGAATTGTAAACATCTTACTCATAGACGTGGTACAATATTTTACAGGCAATGAATGTCCATTGGGAACCTGTGACGTGAGAGACCGTTTGTAGCATGAAAAAATATCAAACGGCGTTGAAATTGAACAATAATTACATTTTTCATCCAATTGAGTTTCCTTTGTTTTAGGCGTACAACGACCTCGTGGAAGCATTTGGATGGGACAAATACGTCATTTTGTTTGATGATGAGGAGAGTCTCTTTAAAATTCAGGCATTGATCAAAGGTTCTGCACCTCCGAAACGTAAAGCTCTCCTCAGACAACTGCCGCCAGATCAGGATTGTCGGTGAGAAAATCTTTAGTTTTAGTCTGGAATTTCTAATATTAAATTCAAGTTCATGGCTAAAATTTAATTTCTACTGGAAAAATGGAAAATTCCCACCGTTTCATTACAATGATGTAACAAATGCGTAAAATCTAATCTCAATGTCAATGAACACGTGTCCTTGATTTTGAAATGAACTCGCAGAAAGTGAATGTAAAGCGGACTGAAATAAAATGATTCACAAATTCTTTGATTTTGATGTTTGATGTGTGAGTAATTCTCACTATAAAAAATATAGAAGTTGAAGTTGAAGGCTGTCCTTCTCCTTTTCTCTTTCTTTGTCTTTTTCTCTCTTGGTTAAATAACCTCTCGACTTTTGAATATTGACTTTTGACTCTTGACTTTTCCCTCTTAAAAATGACAAAGCAAATCTAATTTTAATGTTTTTTTCCTATTTTATTAAATGACAGTCCATTATTTCGAGAAATATTGAGAGATTTGGCAATCCAAAAAATTGTTCTGGACTGCGATGCGAATAAAGTTCCAGAAATTCTGAAGCAAGCGCAACAAGTTGGACTGATGACATATCGATTCTCCTTCATTCTTACGACACTCGATCTGCACACAATCGACCTGGATGACTTCAAATATTCAGAGGCAAACATCACAGCTTTTCGAATGGTGGATCCGGAGCGACCGGAAGTTCAACTGGCACTTCGAGAATGGACGAGCCCTTCACCCTCGGACAGTGCGACTCATATTGGCGGACTTCAGGGGCGGAATTATCCACTTGTGGGTGGGGTTACCCCACTTTCTGGCTATTACTCTGGGGATACGAATCAAAATGGAAATGGAAATTTGGGCTCTGGATATTCGGCAAATAGACGACAAGTTTATGTACCCGGATTCAGTTTTCAAACTCAGGCGCCACTGCACAGCAGAATGATTCGGGTGAGCAATTAATTTGCATTAGTTGTTATTTAGAAAGACGAATTATTCTATGAAGTTGGTGCGGAAGTTTTCAAAGAGCATTGACAAAATTATACACGTAGAAAAAAACTAAGTGACGTTGCTCAGGAAATAAAATCTATGGTACTTAGTTTCTCATCATCGCATGAGATTGGTCCAGTGGCGTTCAGCTCATAACACATGAAATCCACTTAAATTAAAACTTTAGTGTTTGATTTAAGATTTATGCAGAATTATGTAAACATTTATGATTGTTTTGCAGACGGAGATTGCGCTGATTTACGACGCAGTTCAGCTTTTGGGGAAGGCTCTAAGTATTTTGGACAGCAGTCAGAAGATTGAAATGCGGTCGTTGAGTTGTGACTCGGCGGACATGTGGCAGCACGGCTATTCCATCATCAATTATATGAAAATGGTAAGATGAGAGACTTATCTGTGTTTTTTGTATTATTGTTATCGATTTAATTGCTTACAAGCCAACAGTAAAATTACAGCTCCTTATATGTACAATTGGAAATACAAACAGAAATTTTTCAACCGGCGTCAAAAACTGACAATTTTTCCCCATAATTTTATTTCTATTTTGTCGAGTTTCAACGCCGGATATTTTATTCAATGCACAAAATAAAATGTTATGGACGTAGAAGTTCTCTTAATTTTTCCTGCTTTTCAATATTTCAGGTGCAAATGCAAGGTTTAACAGGAGTAATTCAATTCAACACAACTGGATTCCGGACGGATGTGAATTTGGATGTGATTCAATTGAAAGACGATGTAAGATTTTTTACACTTTTTATGTCTGCAAAGAAGTTTTCCTATTCTTTCTCAGTTCATTTAAAATTCTTATTATGATTTTGTACTTTTTTTTACTGTCGTTGTTCGCAGGGTCTGAAAAAAATTGGGATGTGGGACTCAAAATTTGTGACCAAGTTCAATTGGTCACGAACCCCATCCACGGAAATAGACGAAGATGCAACGGGAATGGACCTGAAAAACCGAACTCTTGTCGTCACAACTTTTATGGTAAATCTACTAAACTATTTATTTTTCAATCCAGTCTCATCAGTTTCCATGGAAACGACCAATAAAACCGAATAAAATGGGATATTTAACTGTGGCATTTTAGACAGACCCGATGACAATGTGGACTCGCTCGGACAAACCGCTGACATTAAATGCCCGGTACGAAGGCTTTGTTCCGGATCTCATCTTCCGCCTCTCCGAACTCATGGGCTTCAAATACATCGTCAAGCCTGTGAACGATGGAAAGTATGGCGCAGTGGACAAAACCACTGGACAATGGAACGGAATGATAGGAGAAGTCATGGACGGAGTAAACACCAAACACCAAATACCACTACAAAAAAACTCTAATAAAACCTGTAAAAATATCAGTAAAATTCACAGCAAAAGACTGAAAGCTGAAATAATGTCACAATAATTTACCATTTTTTCTGTAGATTGCGGACGTCGTCGTGGCGGATCTGACAATCAATAAAGAGCGACAGGAAGCAGTTGACTTTACAATGCCTTTTATGAACTTGGGAATTACGATTTTGTACGTCCGACCGAGTGTCAAACCGCCGCATCTCTTTTCCTTCATGTCTCCATTTTCCATCAACGTGTGGATTTGCATGGGTTTCGCTTTCTTCGGCGTCTCCATCATTCTTTTCCTCCTCGCGAGAATCACGCCTTATGAATGGGACAATCCGTACGCCTGTATCGAAGATCCGGATCAACTTCAGAATCAATTCACTCTTCTCAACTCCTTTTGGTTCACCATCGGCTCTATTATGCAGGTAAAAAAACAATCAACATTCCAGAAATTCAAACTTGAGTGTAAAACAACGGGAAAAACTGTGACAAAACTTGAGCCATAAATTTTTGTTTTGCTCTTCAAATTTTAGCAAGGTTCAGACATCGCCCCAAAAGCTGTTTCAACTCGCATGATTGCCGGAATTTGGTACTTGACATTTGACATTTTCTCCAGAATCTAGAATGTGCTAAAATTATTGGAAATTTCAATGCATTTTTTATCCATGTTTCTTTTACTATGAAAATGAAAGGTGGTTCTTCACGTTGATCATGGTTTCATCTTACACTGCCAACTTGGCCACATTTCTTATTGTCCAGGTGAGCGATCCGTTTCGAATTTCAAATGAAATTCCTTGTTAAATTGCATATAAAAAGTGGACAGTGTCCACTAGAGACTCAAGAGATTTTGTGTGCATTTTCATGTAATTTTCTCAGGATTTGGACGAGAGCATCAAGAGTTTGGCGGATCTCCCAAAGCAGACAAAGGCAAAATACGGATGTTTGGGCTCTGGAACTACTGCATCCTTTTTCAGGGTAAGCTTTAAAATATTTTCAAGGGTAATGGAAAAATGCATATTTCTAAAAAATGTTTTGGTGGTTCAACGCCGTTTGAAATTTTAACACGCTTAAAGCCACATACATCGCGATAGATGCTCGAAGCAGAACATTTTCTGGATAAAAAACAATCATTTTCATTGATAGAACTCACCATTTCCAATTCATCGTGAAATTTGGAAAAACATGGAGCAAATGGACAAGAAACACAAGGTGCTGGTGACGAAAAATTCAGAGGGTGTTGCTCGTGTCGACCGTGACAATGGTGGCTACGCCTTTTTCATGGAATCCACTGCGATTGAATACAGCATCGAGAGGAATTGCAAACTCGCACAAGTTGGCGGGCTCTTGGGTAAAACTCCCTTTTTTCAATAAAATATTTTATTCTCTCTAATATTATGTAAAACTCGCACTAATTTAAAAATATTACTGTAAAATGTACAGATAGCAAAGGCTATGGCATCGCGCTGAAGAAAGGGTCAAAATATCGCCAGGCCTTTAGCAGCGGTATTTTGAGACTACAAGAGTTGGGAATTCTGGACGAGTTAAAACGGAAATGGTGGAAAGAGGAGCGGAAGGAAATGGCGGCCGCTTGTGCGGTAAGACAAATATAGCAATTAGCAATTATTCCACATACTACAATAAAAAAACTTTATATTTTATTCAATTGAATTTTGATACAAATAATCAATTCATTTTCATGTTTTGTTGTAGACTGGAAGTGACGATTCGGTTAAACCGCTGAAACTGGCGAATGTGGGTGGTGTTTTCGTGGTTCTCATCGGCGGTTGTGTAATTTCGGTATTCTTCGCGTTCTTTGAGTTCTTTTGGAAATCAAAGGAACTGGCGCAAGAAGATGGGGAGTCCCTGCTGCATGAAATGCTGAAAGA
>JAQGBH010005789.1:0-13644 GCA_034698265.1 Sminthurinus aureus | reverse complement strand
ATTAGTAGTGTGTTTGTGTGATGTTTGAAGTAACACAAGTACATAGTAATGTAGTAGAACGCTATTATGTCAAGATTTTTCAATTGAGGACGTTTTTAAAAAGTGTATACTTAGGTATATGCTGTATTGTGCATAATATTATTATTATACGTTTCTACTTTCAGTATTTAAACTTTTTTACGTTATTTTGTGCATTTGAAAAAAAATTCTAGAACAAGGATTATTGCAAGCAGAAGTAGTAGTCAAAATCTTACTATCAAAGTTTAGACAAAAATATGTGTACTTTTAAATTTTACTGTAAACAGCATCATGCGTACATATGTTTAGAACTACTGTTATTTTAGTGTGTACGTACTACTTTTAGAAATGAAGAAAGCACATTGTGATTGAGTTCACTCATATCTTAGTTCATTGGTTGTCGGTTTATGTATATATACAGTATATATAGTGAGTAGGAAAAGAAATTTAGAAGAAAAAATTCAACCTCTGAAAAAGTATCATTCATTCATCATCATCATTATGGAGAACTTTTCGACCATCATTTTGGATTATTTAGACATATTTTTAAATAACATTGATAGTACATCGTAATCTATGATATCTTGTAATATATTATTATACTATTATTCTGTAGATTCAAGTTATTACTCGTATATATATTTCTAAAGAAAGAGTTTGAAGTATAATAATATTATATTTTATTACTTATAATACTCATCCACAAAATTCACAGCAGTTTTTAACACGCTCAAAGTACATCCATGGTATCCGTAGACAGAAGAATGGGAATTATATCGATTTCTCATGCACATGCACAAACATAGCATAGGAAAGATTGCACAGTTGGCATTTCACTTTTCTTTCTATTTTCTCTCACATATTGTATCATGGCACTCTCTGTATCTGTAGTAGAAAGAAAACACCGTAGTACGTAGAAAAGTAAAAAAAAATTGTCTCTATGTGCGAAGCTGACTGCGTTCTCGCATTTTTGGGGGAACTCCATAACCTAAATTTTTGTTCTTAGTGTAATTTTGTACAAACTCAAAAACCTTACAGAGTCATAAAATATATGAATATATACAACAAAGTCTCATAATCTCAAAAAATTCGGGTTGCAAGAGTTATGGTGTCTGAATTATTTTGATACAATTAAAATACGTAAGAGAGATTCATTTTTCCATTTAGTTTCAAATTTGAGATTTTAGTGAGTTCTTAAATGTAATTAAAATACTTATGCTGGAAAATGACGCTATACAGTTGGATTTTTACAGACTACTCTGAAAATGATGAAAAGTACACAAAAGATCTCTTCCGCCTGGCACCTTGGATAAAATCCCCAAACGTCCCGACGTGTAACCAGAACATAACCTTCTAAAACAATATCCGGGCGAAAACAGGGTTTATGGAAGTACCCACAAAAAGGAAGAACTGCAAGGAAAAGTGGAATCATGATATATATGTTACGCTGTGGAACAGAAATAGACAAATACCGTCAAATCTCCATTGCTGTTTCTGCATTGAGGATTCCTATCCCAAAACCTAAACCTAATAACATTATGTTTTTATCCTGCAGAAAAATACACTCATGCATTTTAATATCATTTCTTTGTCATATAAAAAATTCACAATACTTAATTTCAAAGCTAACGTGTATTTAGTTTTAATAATTGTACAAAATACCAGGTAATAATATAGTTTTTTCCACTGTGTGAACATGTTAGGTTTTCCTTTTCGTTTGTGTAAAATGCAAGTTACATGTGTATATGTAATATGTACATATATTCAGAATTTAACAGTAACTGCGTTAGTGTACGCGTGTGTTTTGCCAAGCAAGATGAATGACCTTTGTGATTGATCCACTGGATTCATTTATTCGCAAGAGATGGCAAGAGTTTATTATCTTGAATGCTCTTTTAACTCGTCTCTCTTTCTACTTAGTAAAGGTTCCAAGTAAAACTAACCATTTGGGCCTTCTTTTTATCATTGCCTATTGCCTGTATAACTAATATTGCCTAAGTAGGCACGCATAGCCAGCAAAACCTTGTAGCAGTGTGCATACGCGCCTCTACTAACGAAAAGGTAGTTGCAAGGTTTCGCACTACGTGTATGGTATTTTTTTTGTAACCCTCGTTCGCTTACATACAGACACACATATTTTGTGCATAAATACACAAGTACAATATAAATCTGTTTCTTGAGACTGGAAGATACATCTAAATATGCATGTTGTATTATATTCCCCTATATCTATGCATTATATGACCAACTAAATAAAATTCCCTGTATAATACTTACTTCTCCGTCTTGCATGGATGTACGTGGGTTCCATTATTTGTCTTTCGTCTCTTTTGAAGTCTACTAATGTGCATGCGTATGTAGCTTTGTGTACTCTGCACCAACTAGTATACTACCCGTGTACATAGTACATAATATATAATATACATTCAAGCAATACACATCATGAAATGTTTGGTAATACTACAAATGCACGGTTCAATTTTTTCTCTTTCGTCGTCCGTTCTTTTTCTCCTTTCTCTCTTTCTCCTTTCTTTTGTCTATTTTCGCGTGTGTAAATGTATCTTCATCGTTCAAAGAGCAGGGATTACTTTACTTTGAACATGTATGCCAGTTGGTGTATGTATTATGCATGTGCGTATTTATGTTCTAGTACTATGTTGTACTCTGTGTCGCCTCAACTATTGCTAGACTATAAATTTTAAAATGAAAGAAAGGCCATGAAATTAGGGTAAATATGCAGATATATACAAAACTTGTGCATGCATAAAACATAACATGATGTGTACTATCATGACAAAAATGAAATACTTCAACTTTACACTCATGAAAAAACACTAGCTTGTACATTATTTATTCTTTTACGTATTGACATTTGAAAATCTACAAAGAAGCAAACTAATATTTATAGGAATATGTATTTTACGTTGGTTATTTTAAATTATTTTGTTTAATAATTATTGTTACTCTCAAAATGTAAAATATAAAATTTATACTCATGTATTCCAGAGAGAGAGAGAGAGAGAGAGATTAATACAATAATATATATGTTAGGATGAAATTTATGTACTAATTCTATTTGTATAATATTACATAACAATAATAATATATTGATATGAGATAACAATACAAAGACCTGTGTAAACAAAGAATAACAGGTATGAACCTATGTCAAAAAGCACTCAATTTTCATTACATTATATTGCAGTTGCATTAAAACTCCAGAAAACAACAATGTAAAATGCTCACATGGATGCTCACATATCCATAAAAGTCATACAATACTTTACCATCTAATTGTGAGAATGCATGATGGAGGGTAATAGATGAAGCGAATTAATACTCGATTTTGTACCGTCTTTGCCAATCCCTCCCCCTCCTCTCTCTCTGTCCATCTTCCTCTCTATTCTACGTAAGGAAGCATGTGTGCGTATCCACTGGCGACAAATAAATTTGAAACTTTCAGCTGAACTATATAGAAAAGACACACCTTTCCTTTAGCAAATATTACATTACTTTTGGTTTGTTCACACAATCGACATTCAAAAAACACAGTTATATATAAGTTATATGTATGCCTACACAGTACACAGTGACTGCGACGTAGTACGTAGTTGTAACCTTTAAACATTTTTCAATGAATGATTCAATAGGCGCAAGCAGAGTATCAAAAAACCCAGAGTTTTCCCTTGTTTACTGGGTTTTCGGGTAAAACTGGGTTTTTGGGATTTTCCTTTCATATTGCCGATAGATGTCATACTAAAGTCTCAAAACACCCAATTCCTCACGGGATTTTTCTACTTGGGTAATTCGGGTTTTTACTATAAAAACCCAGAAAAGCCTAAAAACTCAATTCCCCATTCCCCACTGAGGTTTAGATTTGTTGATACTCGAAAACCCATCAAAAACCTCAGTTACCCAATTCGCCATTTCCATACTCTGGGCGCAAGTAGTTTGCGTCTTCGTCGTCGTAGCAGCAGCAAAGCAGTAAAAGTGTAATACAACATACAACTTCGTACATGTGTATATTTGAAACATGTACGAGACCAACAAGTCTAAAGTCTAAATGGTATGAAATTCCGAAACGGATATCATAATATGCATTGTGTGTATATGTATGCAAGTACCTTGTTACATTGTAAAATATGTATAAAAAATACGCAATTATGATCATTATTGTATTCGTCAGGTATGCATGTAGGCTACACTATCATATGCATATCTGCATCGTATTATAATGCATGTATTATTTATTATGGTAAGTAAAACATGAGTGTAGCAGTGCTTGTGAGATGTATGTAAATTCAAGGAACATGAGTACATACGTCGTTGCAATTTTGACGGTCATCTGTATGCGTATATATGCGTGTCTGGCTACATATATATGCAAGTACTAACAAACAAGTCGATTGTAAATCAGTACATAATATCATAATTACAAATTTTTTTTCTATGTATACAGTATCAGATTCCCTTTTTTTGTTATTATGATTACTGATTATCCATCTTGCACACATTATTTTACAAGAATGCTTGGAATATGTACATTTTTTCACCCAAAGAAATTGATAAAAAGAATCACCAGCTTGTTTAAAATGACGAGGAAATATTATGTTAAAGAAGAAGAAATGTTACAGTATCAAATTGTCACAGCAAAGGTATCATCATTATTAAATATTAATATTATGATAGTGCTGTTAAAATGTGAAGGTGAGCTTTTTTGTGCTTCACAATTTATTATGCATGTAAAATGTATACAGACACAGAGTAAGTTTCTATAAGGGCTGTAAATTATTATTACTCATACGGCGACTTAGGTTGATTTTTTCTTGAGTATAATACTCATTTTATATTGTAGGCACGACATAACAATACCAAAACACAAGGAGTGACTATGTAACGCATATCCACAGTATGTTTCTTAAACTGCAACATATTATAAGGAAAATCATGTAACAATTTAACCTTCAGTTAAAGTGAGAATGGAAATACAATAAAATATGACTACAGTACGTACGAAACGTGCTGAATATTCCTTGTTGCTGGCAAATACACATTAAAAACTAACGATGAGTAACTCTCTTCTGCTCTATAGTAATTTGACTGAGGAGTACATAATATACATGCATACATTACACTCTGTAACTATGTATGACCATAATACTACTGCACACTTTATACATTATATTATTGCATATTTAGATGCGTATTTTATTCATGATATAATAATATTTATTAACACAAAGAAATCGTATTGCATTCATGTGCGCGCACATACATCTTTTTATACGCACTAATAAAACTAATGACTACTTTTGTTACAATGAAACTTGAGGGACTTTAGGGCATATAAACAGGATGTAAGCATTGTGTTTCAAAGTATTTTTGTTTATTTATGTAAGAAATTCTTCAAGTTTTTATTGTTCTACATATATAATAACCATCATATTTATATCATTTCAATAAATAAATTTTTCATTAAAATAAAAGTGTTACACTGTTAAACGTTATAATGTTATAGCTTTGATATGATTAATAATGTTCTTGATAGTTGGAATTTTATGAAAAAGTCTAAACAAAAAAGAAGAAAATTTTAAAAATATGCTATCGATTATGCTTTCATGACATTTACGCATATTATATGCAACATGGTAGTTTACCCTTCATTCCCTTACCCATTATATCCTTACGACTTTAATTAATACATAAAATAGTTGATGTGAAAAAAAATAAAGCGGAAACATTATTATTGTTTGTACTTATGCTATATAGTATGGCAATAAAATGAAGCAATGTTTTTTATACTTTGTGTGTGTTTGTCCGTACAGAGTAAATGAATAAATTGGAAAAACAAAACAAAAACAAAAACAACACGCAGAAAATGGAATAAAAAACAAAGCGAAGAAAGCAATAACAAATTATTTTGTGGATGTATTTTGGATCAATGTCTCTCCATATAATTATTCCTGATCATTTATTTAAATATAATTAATAATATCAATACATACCAACGTACACAAATCGACACAAATACACACTTACAAAGTGCAATAATACTTAGTCATGGTTGGCCATTGTAAATAACATTGAACATTGAACTGGCGTATTTTACAGCAACCCCTACAATGGCGCATATGTGTAGAGTGTGTAGATAGTAGGTACAGTATATTGTACACATACACATAGTACTCGGAGAATTTTCTCATTACTTTTGATGCACACACCTGCAACGGCAACAACTATGCAAGAATTGTGTTCAATTAAGATTGTGTGGAGGATCGATGCGATGCCAGACTATTCGGCACTTTATTCGCTGTATTATTATTTCATGTTTGATGTCTGTACGCTGTACGCTGTACGTAGTATGTGCACGTACAAAACTGAAGAGCAAAGGAGCAAGAACGAGTTTCATATATAATGCATAAAGATAGTATGTGTAAAAGTGTATATGTGTACCATCAAACCTCGAATTCTACACCTTACTTGCATATTTATATCGAACAAAATCCTAGATGTATGTGAAATAGTACAATGATACATGTACGCAGTATGAAAGTACAGTATAGAATGAGCGAGGTTAGAAAAAGGATTGCAAGTGCACATGAGAAGCAGCACGATGCATGAAGACGATGAGAGAAAGCAAAATCATAGCAACATAAATACAGCAGCCTCTCTACAATGGTATAGGAAATGACATGGGAGAAATTGTTATATGCATGTACATTCGCATAGAGTAGACACAGAAAATGCTCTTGTCTCTCTCTCTCTCTGTCTCTCTCTCTGCAAGAGAATTCTTATAGCACAAAATGTGTTATATAATATAAGAGCTACACGTGCAGCACAACGAACAAAGATACGTTTACTCTTTGTCTAGTCCATATTACAGTAACATCAGGGTCTTTTTGTAATACATGCATGTACAGCAGTCGTCTACATAGGATGTACATGTTTTGCCAAATACATGTCTGCATATAACTCTTATGTTGCAGGATGGTATTGTACTGGGCGTATATTGCAGATGGTATGGTATACGAATAACTTTATGTGCGTATGCGTATAGACAGAGCCAAACACACATACACACACACACAAAAAATTCTACAATAAAATGTGCCTCTCCTTGTGTATGTCTGTGTAAATGTGTACTATATTTTAGTGTTTTTTATAATGGACTACATTTGCACATTCGAGTGTTTGTAAAAGAGGGAGACGAAGCAAGTAAATATACAATACACATGACGTTCTCGTTGAATGTATTTGTGCGAGCATAGTTGCATACAGATAGAATATACAATGTTATGCTTGCATTTCCCCTCTCTCAAAGCGACCCCATTATTTCTCTTTCATATCATCCTTCTTTGCTTCTCACTCATCTATTTCATTTATGTATGCATGGATACTTTTTTTTTATATTTTTTGCAAAAAGAAAACGTCTATTTCTGTACTGATACAATTGTTTAAATGCAAATAAGTACGATTATTCTTTTTTATTGTTAAAACTAATGTTTAATTTTTCGTAATGAATTAAGATTTTTTATGCATAGATAAAATTTAAATGTCTATACTGGTTATATATACTGGTTATCCTTTTCAACTTTTACCTATACATAAACAAGATTTTAACAATAGCAATATTTAGAGATGTTACTTGTGAATAAATGAGCCTATTCGTATACATAAAACATCAGAAAACTCACTGTTTAAAATTTATCTATGTATGGAAAACAAAGTAAAGGGGAAAAAGGAAGAAAAGATGTTCTTAAAGTTCTGGACATTTATTCCATTCATTAAAAAACAAGTTTATAGCGATAGAAAAAGTAGTAGTAGAATTTATAACTATGATATTATGTAGATGATATAATACATAGATGTTATAATAAAATGTAATTATTATATTATTACTATTTTGTTAGTGAATCTGCTTGACGAAACGATGGTAGAGAATTTTTTTAAACCTTATTTTTTGTAGTTTAGTTTAGTCCATATGCACATATAATGACTTTATAATAATAAACAAATAGGAGGTCAAAGAGAGAGAGAGAGAGAGAATTCAATGATAAAGGTTGCATTCAACCTTATTTAATACAAACTAGTATCAGCGATACACAAACACACACACACATGTAGACATAGATAATGTAATAAACTGTCTATACGCATAAACTCTTTTTTTCACGACGACATCCTTCTGTTCGTGTGTGTAGTTCATTTTTCATAATTTTATACCGTCTAATGGTACATATTAGCACTTCTCATTTCATACTATGTACTACTTGTAAGTTTCTGACTTATTTTGTATTCATGACTAGATGGTGAAAAGTATTATCTGCAAACTAGTATACTATTACACACTATAATAATATGTGATAGATAGATAGATGGATAGACATAGGTTTGGGAGCATGAGGCAAAAGGCAAAAGTGTAAAAATGATTCGCCTTTTATGTAGTTTAGCAAATTACATTTTCAAAGCTTTCCTTTACATGTGTGCATGTTATTTGCTTCGTCTTCTTCTCCTTCTGTTGCTGTTGTTTCTGCTCCTTATATATATTGTTTATGCATGAATGCAAATAAACGACGACGACATGCTTTTTTATGTATGCATACAAGTGTCGGGCCAAAACATATCCATGTGAATTTTTAAGAGCTCTTAAAAATCAAAGGGATCACGAAAAAAAAAGAAGATATGTTTTAAAGCTTCTATATCATGGAAAACAGATTTTATATTTTTACTTTATGAAATTATTAGAGTTTGATGATTATACCTCCTCTCATACGGTAATGGAGAGCTGCATATTATGTATAATATATAATATAGATTCATGTGTAAGAGTTTGAAATAAAATATCATAGTGTACTGAGACTTTGGATATTTGATATCAATTTTTATCGTTGTTTATTGTTGACTAATGTTTTAGTTGATTGTGTAGATATTTACTGCGCATCGAATTGTTAGCCGCACCTCAGCTATAATATATTACTTTTACTACAGAGCCCTTTTATAAACGTGGTACTTATGTGTGCACATGGATGCGAATGTAATACACATTGGTATGTTGGTAAGTTTTATACATGTATTATTATTATTACTATTACTATTACTCTCTGTAATGCATATGGACATCGTGTGTGGAAGTCACACAAAGTACATAGACATATGAGAAGTCAGAAAACAAAATTCATATTTGAGTATCATGGAACAGTACAAAAATGTACTTGATACCGTCTGTACTCACTACTTCTGTGTAGAAGTATGCGACGTATATTTCATGTGAATTTTTCTACTCCTTGTAACATTATCTACAGTATTGAGTATTGATGTCTCCTGTACAATAAACAATGTGTTCAGTGTTACTTGGTTACTCTAGAACTAGTACTATGGAGTATTGAGGATGATGCATAATGTGTGATGTATCTATCTGTGATGCTGAGACCGCAAAAATTGTAGCAAGAGATATGAAACCAACATTTTGTAAATACATGTGTTTAGGAATCTTTTAATACCCGAGCAGACAGTATATTGCAAGACATTCATTTCTACTATCTACTGTCTACTACGTAACCTAATTTTGTACATAAAGTGCATTTACGGCTTCTTCATTTACCCATGTTAAATATAACACACAGTAAATAATATATAATTTATGATACGTTAAGTAGGATTTATTACATATTATATATATATGCGTAATACTTACAGTCTAGTTTCCAATTGTATGTTGTATGACACTGAACACTGACAGTATACCTGCATGTATTATGCAAACATTATGAAATTCTATTTAACTCTCCAGTCAGCAACAGCTTTTTTATTTATTCTGGATTGATTTTGTCTAAATCCTTGAATTATTTGCTATTTTACATGCATACGCATACATAAAATATGCACGTATCACGTATCATACATCATGCATGTACATTGTACATGGGTATGTGCATGCATAGTTTTGTGGGGAAAATGCGACTGTTTAATTCATCATTTGTCTGATGATCCTCTACTATGTATTATGTAGATGAATCCTAAATGATACATAGATGAGTATTTTTCATTCGGCCCGTCATTTATCATGGCACCCATTCATTCATTCATTCATTCTTTGTGAAAATTTCATGTCTAGTGCTACAGGATAAGCCTGTATACTGTACACTGTACACTGTGTTTTATCTGAGCTCGCATATGATGATTAGATTATATTATGATGTTGATGATGGATAATTCCATGTCCATTCATTGATGAAAACATCATCATGATCAATGAAGATTCATGAAAGACGAGAGAAAAATTAAAAATCTGCATGATATTGTATCATTTGAAAAAAATTTGAATCAACAACGTCTTTTTGCTCGTCTTCTTGTTTTAAAAAATCTAAAACAGTACATGAGCAATGAGCCAGAAACTTGTATGTAGATTAATAATAATATAATATGAAACCAAACTTTAGTCATGTCCGTGTTCACTTCATTTTTAAATGCATTCAATTCACTTCAGTGGTCGATTGCATGTACAATGTACAGTGTACAGTGTACAGGCTTGTTTTGTTAATACAACATGGCTTGTTTTGTGTATTTTGTACCAGTGTACATGAAACGACGACTTTTTATTCAAACATGTATGCATGTGTATGTATTTATAACAAATGTGTTTGCTACTATGTACTATGGATAATATCCATGTTGTCATTTAATGCAGAGGTGAAATAAATTTATTTTATATTGAATAGATAAAGTTTGCAAACTTATCAGTATTAAAAGCTCAGTCTGTGTATTTTTGTATGCATATCAATGTGTTCAAACTATGTACCTTTAGATGTTGGGAATATGTGGCAGTCTGCAAATGTGTGAGTGTGTGTGTGTTTGTGTGGTGTTTGTGAATAATAATAATAAGAGTCTAGTCAAAAGTATAGACTACTATTGAAGGGGTAGACAGGCAGTAATAGGGGGGATAGGACGTGCAAATAGGTAGTTCAATTTACTATACATTATTCATTGATGTTGTTATAATATCATGTGAGTGAGTGAGTGAGTGAGTGAGTTAGCAGAAGATAGATATGGTTTATACGAGTACTACACTTGAAAACTGTGAACACACACACATACACATACAAATATGACACATGCTTGGATATCCACACATATTTACATGTGTAGACAGAAATTGACTTTATGCGTATGGCAGAAAAGGCCACACATTATTTTCTCTCCATGAGTATGTTTATGTAGCATGATATTTGCCATTTGCCGTTCTGTTCTGTGTTCTCTGTACTCTGAACACTGTACTCTGTACTCTGCACACTGTACATGGTAAATGTACGTGTATGTATACCATATGTGTAAAATTTTGTGCACTGAGAGTTAAACTGAATATAATATTACGACTTTACGTTATACAATTTCAACATAGTCATGGTAGTAAAAACTAAACTATAAAGAGCTCATGAACTGTTCAAAGGAAACTGCTCTTTGTATGTTTTTACATTTTATATACATGTGGTGCTATACTTGGCCCATACATCTGTATGTGATATGTTATGTGTTATTTGGTATGTGAGATCTCTTTTGCTGTATCGGGAGCTGCGTGAGATTGTGCGTTCTCATCTCTTTTGTGACCTATTTACGATAAGATCAAACGCATTTCATCAGAAGCAACGCAAACTAAAGCAAGCAAATGCTATTGCCATTATGTACTTTTGTAGTGACAGAACGAGAGAGAGAACGAGAGAGAGACAGAGAGAGAGAGGCGATAGAAACAGAGATGATAGGAGTTCCAGAGTCTGTCTACATTCTACATACAGCCGCCATCGCCATAATCCATCGTATTAATCAATAGCAGTAACCTCGGTGACGAGAAGGAGCAGAAAGAAGAATATCAAGACAGAGAGTGAGATACTTGTGTGTGCAAAGAGTTTTACAATCAAACTTTTCTACATTTTGTGCTGAATTTATATATGCATTTTTGATTCAGGTCATTTCATTCATTTCCATATGCTTCAGAGCTAAAGATAACGGATAGAGAATTTTTACAAGGCAGAATAGAACATCAAACACATACAGAGGATGAGAGTTGAGAGTGTTCGTAGTCTGTAGTTTGTAGATAAGTACGTACATTCATACAAGTAATGTGTATGATTTTTTTGTTTTGCATTGCATTTACATGGTGATACGTTTGGATATACATTTATATTGTACATGTGTTCAACCAACAACTCTTCACCAATATTATGTATTATATATAACTAGAATAATATTCCTATCGTTGAGCGCATACAGAAATATATAATATGTACAGAATACAGGAGGACTGAATGTGTGTATTTGAGGCAGATACAGAGATTTGAATAATATTTTTGATACTTGGACATTGCACAACTTATTTCCCCTGTTCTAACTCAGCTTACTTAGTTGATACTTCATACGCTACAATATTATTATGTACTTGCTTGATTCCTTCTTGTTTGCTCATTTTCTTGGTATTTTATTCAACCATCTTCATGCTACACTGTAGTCTGTAGTCTGTATTCTGTAGTTTTTTTTACTGTGTAACATGTAACATGTAAGTGTGCTGAACATATGTTGTAGTTTTTTTTTAGTTTTGTTGTTGGCCATCACTTTCTCTAGACATCTAGATATCTAGACATCGTCACTTTGTAACTTATTTCTTGTCGTCGTCTCAGGTAGTAGCAACTGTGTAGATTGTACTTGTATAGACAACTACACTCTATTAGTGGCCGTACTTTTAATCATACTTTTCTATAAATTATTATGATAATTATACAATGTGCATACATATTTTAGTGCGTTGTTTGTCTCGCCTTGACGAGGTTCAGTCTCACAAAGGAATGTCTTTAAAATGAAGTATGAGCGTATGTGTTACATATAAAAAAAGATATGCCATTTACCTAGCTTGCAGTTGCATGGGCATCATTCATTGAGCAAAATTTCGCATCAAGAGAATTCAGGACAAGTGCACACATCTACATTGCAACGTGTAAGAGAGAGAGAGAGTTTGTATTTGTGTGTGTGTGTGTGTGTGTAGATATATATATATATATACCATTTATATGCATGCTAGAGAGTATGCTAGAGAGGGCTCGCTTGCTTTTAGTTCTGTAGGTTACATTTTGTGTGTGTGTTTGTATACGTATACATATTTATACGTGTGTAGATAGAGAGAAAGAGAATCTTGGAGAGAAGAAAAGCAAGCAAACAGCAGGCAAAGAGGAGGTCTTTTAGGTTTTGAGTATTACGAGTTTGCGAACTGCACAAAAATTTATCTCAGACATGGGCAATGGAAATGTGTGAATATTCATAAATATATTCTTTTCATAATCTTTACGTAACGTTTTGGAACAAATATTGAACCATAATCAAAAATTTTATGTATGCTGTATTACGTGACTTGGTAAATCAAATTCATTTTAATACATATTGCTTTCACTGGATGAAAGTTTCGGGTTTCTGCGTATCCATCTTGTTTTGAAGGCCATTGGTAATTTTTCTATAGAATCAAGTTTTAATCGAGGTATTGATGTAGTGAACAATTTATGTGTCGAATGCAGCAAAATGGTTTGTCTCAAAGTCTTCTTCATTAGTAATAAAGTAATAGAAACGCCTAAAAACGACTGGAATTGA
>JAQGBH010005788.1:0-13645 GCA_034698265.1 Sminthurinus aureus | reverse complement strand
AAAATTTTTTCAGTGACTACTGAATAAGTGCACACTCTCGCCATCTGCAGCTTTATAGTGTTTGCAAGGAAATCAATTGTTTTTTTGTGACTACAAAAATTATCCTTGTTTAAATAAACTCCTAAACATTAAAAAATATACAGTACATTTCTCCGACTCATCACCTCAAACCTCATTCTTTATTCTTCATTCCTCAGTCGTATAAATATATATGTATGGTTTTTGTTTCACTTGTAGTTTTTGTGTAACAAAAATTGTGTTTTCCTATTGTTTTTCACACTGACGACTAACGACTTACGACTGAGGGGTGATGGGGGAGACGACCGATAATGATTCAAACAAGAATCACAAGTCACAAGCTATCATTAACTTTTCACACGATACCCAATACCCACGGTGCGGTGAGACTGTGAGGAAGTAAATTTTATATTACTCATATTTTATAATAATAATTATTTTACTGATAAAAAAAAACACTCAAAAGAGGCAAAAGAAGATGGGAAGACAAATTATAAATTTTCATGTTCTCTGACCTCCGACATTTGGCATTTGGTAATTTCTTCAAGTTCAGTATCCTGTATTCTGTACTAATCTACATGATACATGACACACGTTAAATAAATCAAGTCCGGTACACTGTTGATTAGATTCCAGCCTCAAGACTCAAAAGTCTTCTCATTTTTTTAGTTTACAGGAGAAAGGGAGATTGAACAAAAATTCATACATTGTAAATTGCAATTTGAACAATCAAATAAAAATACAAATTTTTTTATGACTTTGTCTCTTCAAGATTTGTCATGAAACAGAATAACATGATTGTCTGAGTTGTCATCATCGTCATCATAAGAATAAATCCAGTTTTATTTATATTATTCCCTGTTCCCTGTTCACAGTTCATAGTTCTACGACAGCTTGCTCATGTGACTTGTGACTTGACATGTGAACAGCTGCAGAAACCAAATGGAAACAGGAAATTGTGCCTTGAAGATTTATAATCTACAATAGTGATCAACTAATATCTAATATGTGAACAGTTGACAGTAGACGTCAAAGGACAACTTATTCATTTATTCATGTAACTTTTGAAAGCTGTTTTGTTTTGTTAACAAGTAACAGGAATGAAGAATGAAGTTACAGCAACTTTTTCCAATAATGGTAATTCAATATTCCATTCTTGAGTCTCGAATCTCGAGAGACAAGAGACTCACAACTCAAGACTCAAGATGCAAAAATAATAATGTATCGTCAAGTTTTCTTGGGAAAAGGATAAAATCATTCCCTAGGAAGAAGAAATTTCATTTGTTCATTTGTGGCTGCGGTCATTCATATTGAAAATTTCCAGGGTCATAAAATGATAAAATGATGCATAAATATGACATTGTTTACACTCATCATTATCAATCAAAGAACAAAGATCAAAGCTACTAAACCCCCCATAGAATAAAAATATACTAAATTTCATGCATAGAAAGGACAATGAAAGGAATGAACTGACCATTAAAAAAAGTCATCAAAGAGAAAAGGTCAAGAGTCAAGAGTATAAAATTTTTTCGTAGTTTATAGTTGGTAGGTTTACAAAATACGTTGTGCTTTTATTTTTACACTCATCATATCAAAACTCAAAACTACAAATTCAGAATTTAGAGTTCAGAATATGTACATAAAACACAAACGAGGTACGAGGTAGCAAAATTCATCGTATGGTGTACGTTTTGTATGTAAAATTTGCAATTTGTCAGTACGGTGAATGGTGAATGATAAAAGTAAATCACAACTACTGATTCGAAAGGAGGAGAAAAGGCCTGTGCATGAAATATTACATAAACTTTGATGGGCACTTTAGTTTGATGTTCATAATGTGCCGTGTATGTTTTACGTCTGTATACAAAATTCTTGAGATTCCAAATTCCAATTTCCAATGAATACAATACAATCATGAATGAGGAAGGAGGAATAAGGAGCGAATGAAAAGACTGCAGGTTGTAGGTGTTTGTGCTCTGTGCGTGTATTCATACTGGATACTTTCTTCAAAAGACTAAACTAATTTCCGATTTCCATCCTTTATCAACAGTCTAAAATCTACTCTACACTCGACACTCGACTTTCTTTCCTTGTGCCGGTTCGGTTCTCTATTCTCTACTCCTTTGATACGAGAATCTTATTTCCGCATGTGGAATGAGGACAGAAACGAGGTGGTGGTGGTGATTGGTGATTCATAGTCAAAAGTAGGAGAAACTATGTAAATTTACACACTTCTGCTTAACACATACTTTAGATTGTAGACATACATTCTGCTACCGAAGCTCATGGTCGGTAGCAGAATATCATTACTATTATTATTATTATTGGAAACTTTGCAACGACACTATTCGCTATTCAATGCAGAATCAGAATCAGAACCAGAATCTGCAATCTATATAATCTGAAACCACCATTTCTCTCTCCCGCTTTCAAGTTTTATCTTTTATAAGAAAATTTTAGCCTAGTTCCGTCACACAGTACGGAACTCTCATTAAAACTTCAAGTTTCAAAGTCAAAACATGATATTATTATATTATTATAAATTATTGATAAATCGTTTTCCAAAATCTCAATTCCAATTTCAATTACCTCCTACTTCTTCTAAGGCTCACAAGTCAGAAGCAGCTTGGAATTTCAAATCATTTAAATATTTTAGAATGAGCTTCTTTTGTTTAATTTGTTTCTCACACCTTCCTACAGAATTCAGAACCGCCTTTTCACAAAGAGATGAAAGGAATTTAAACGCTCAACTTGAGTTTTGAGCTGGAACTGGAGAAGTCAAACCATGCCAGATGCCAGGTGAACCAGCACTTGATATTGATCTACTTAATATTTCATACCGTCTTAATATTAAATATTAAGCTCGAGCAGGCGAGAAACATTATCAAATATCAAATATTATAATAATTTCATGAGAAAACTATTAAGCGTTCAAAATTTACGTAAACGCTACCGGAACAAAACAGAGAAAATGTCTAAATTTTCATGGAAGAGACCAAATTTTCACTTACATTTTTATATTTTCTCCAATAATTTTATATTTTGACTTTTGACTTGCATGTTTAAAGTTTTTGAAGGTTGAAACAAGATCATAATATCAGTAATACCATGAATAATGAATAATATGTATGCAGTGATATAACTTGAGTAGTGTACAAAGAGTATCAAGGCTCAAGAATCAAGACTCAAGAATCGAGAGTAGAGGAATGGGAAATGGAAAAGAGCTTAAAACATGAAGCTTTCTTATGCATCTCATGCATATTGCATGTGTATTATGAGAACTCAAAAGAAAGCGAGAGACAGAGGTGAAGAAGAAGTGTTTGTTCCTTCACTCATTTGTACGCGTGGGTCGTAGGTTGCTTTGGTGTTGGTGTTGGTTCTAAAATATTATGCATAATGAAAAGGATTCATGTCTTCTCATTCTTTCACAAGAACTGTGAGTAGTCTTCCACCATCACGTTTATTATAAATGATAGACAAAGCTACGTTCAAAGATTCAAAATTCAAAGAGAAAACCTCTCTTTCTCCTTTTCTCCCTCGCTCGCTCGCTCTCTCTCTCTCTTACTCTGTCTCTCTATTACTCCTTGTAGTTTTCCCACATGGCACGACCTCAAAATTCCACTACTTTTTTGTATACATCCTTCAGTCCTTTCCTATACATACTACATACCGCATATACAATATACAAATAATCCTTGATATTGATATAAACACTTTACAGTGCAAATGTACACGGAATTAAGGAGCATGGAAGAGCAAAGAGCATGCTTCCCTTTCCTTTCCTTGCGTTCCTTTCATCAAATCTCGGAATCAGAATCGGATGCGGATTTCTCCTTTCTACTTTCTACCCTAGAGATTGAGAGAATGAAAGTGAGAGGGACTGGGGAAACCTCAGACCAAAAGACTCAAAGCTCCAACCTCCATGTTCCAAGCTCACATCTTAAATCTCAAATGGTTCAAGGTGCTTCTAATTAAACTCTTGTGCTTTTTGTATACATTATACATACGCACACTTGAGTCTTGAGTATTGAGTCTTGAGGAGTAGTAAGTAGGAATTTTCCTGTTGGTGTGGTAAAGAATTAAATCCTACTTTGTTCTCTGTCACCCCAAAATCTTCTTTGACGCAGAGTATAATGCATATTATTTGAGCTACTGTACACTTTTCGTTGTTCATATACTTGATACGTTGCACTTGGGAAAAATCAAGTAGCAAGTAAATCAAATGGAACAGAATTCATCTCTATAAAAGCACAAATCTCAAATCAACTGTCTTTGTAATAGGTAATAATTAAGTACATCAACTATCAACTATAAATAGAGCAACAATAGCTTGTAGCTTTCAGATTTCAGATCTTGCACTCTTCCTTTGTACTGTGATTAAATGAGTGCAGGAGACAACAATGGAAATTAAGTTCATACTCGGTACATAATCATTATCATCCAACTAAACAGTAAACATTGGAATCGTGATACAGAGCTCAGAGCTATTGACAGTTGATGTTGATATTAATATCGATATCAAAATAATGTATAACGTATAAAAGTTGTTGGATCTGTCAGTTGTCAATTGTCAACTTATATTAGAGCATAAAGATGAAAGATTGAACAAAGTAAGAAGCGGAATATGAAACAAAAGGATAAATAATACGGGAGAAAATATATTATGTATTATGTACATACTAAACTGTGAACAGTGAACAGTAATTATATCAATGTATTACTATTTGCTATATTATACACTATAATGCATAACATATTCATTTTATATTCTATTCACTCTACCATTCCGTTATCATATGTATGTGTACACATAATTTACAAAGGAGAATCCCTCCATATAAATTATAAATAGATAAATAAAAAATAAAAAACATGATCCTTTTGTCTCATTCAGAAAGTCTCTTCCTATATAAAATACAATATAAACATGAGCATAATCTATAAGCATAAGCAGGTAGACATTATATAGACAGTAGACAGAGAATACAGATGATGCATTGGGTATTTGCTATTTACTATTTGGTATTTTCAATTATGCAAATTGGATTTGTTTAGCTTTGGGCAATTTATTATTGGCATATTTATTATGCACCTATGTACATTGTACATCCTACATGCATATAAATAGTTTTAGATGGATGGACAAATAGATAGATGGATCGATATAGCTAATATTCTTATTTATTCTCAATTCTCCATCCTTCCTCGTCCGCTCGACACGACACAGAACAACACAACACCGTAGAATAGAATAGAAAATACAATACAAAATACAAAACACACGACGTCCACATAATCATCCTCCTCCTCTGTCTCAGATCTCAGATACCGTCACATGTGCCGTAATTATCAATTCAATTCAAAAAACCTCAGCATTTACCATTCACCAGCATCGTCATCCTCATCATCATCATGATAGAAAAACAGATCGCGTAGGAAAAGCATCATCATCATGATCGTCATTCATTCATTTATCCACTATACCACTCACACATATTTGTAGTCTACATTCTTTTCTCTTGCCGTTTCTCCGTGCCCCGTGTATTTATAACACATAACACATAACTCCTTATTTGCAAATAATGATAATAATAATTGCAATTGTGCAATTTTACAGTTATCCTAACCCACAATCACAAATCACAATGGACCATATGCACAACTCTGATCCGTCGATTTGTTTGAATACATAAGTGTGTATATATGTATACGTATTACAGACTTTGGACCTTCTTTTGACAAAAAATTATCTCATGACTGATGCCTAGTGGCGAGTGGTATAAAGTACATCTAAATACATGTCTAACTTGTCAATTAATTTTATGTCTATTTTATATAGTGTGAAATTTGTTACAAACAATATTTAATATTTTAAATTTTTCTCTGATCCCGAGTCCAGACCATATATTGCAGGATGTGAACATTTTAGTAGGACATTCTAAGACTCAATACTCGCGGGACTTGAGACTCGAGAAACAAAACCTCAAACAAAAATTGGGTGAAAGATTTAAAAACTGTTTTTTTTTAAAAAGATGGATAAGCAAATTTTAATGATATATGGTAAAATGTGTCAGCGTACTTTTTCATTTCATGGTTGAGAAGAGAAGAGAAGAGAAGGAACGGAAATGGAAAGCATTTTACCTTTCAACATTTTCATAATCTTTTCCCTTGGTAATATATTCAATACTCAATACTCAGTAGTCAAGTCTCATCCCCACATTTTATACTGCACATTAATGTGCAGTAAAATTGGCAGAGACATCATTTAATTAAAAAATTGCATACATAAATTGCATTCGTTCTTGATTATTTATGGTACAATATGAGCACATGAAAATTAAATACAGACAGACATTTTTAATTCACCATTAAGAACAAAAGGTTGTCTCGTCCGTATTCCATTTTCCATATTCCATACAAATTAGCACTGAATAAGCAATATTATTAAATAGCTACAAGTGAGTGCAAACTACATCAAAACATCATCATTATTCAATGGCTAAATACCTTTGTAAGCACATTAACTCTTCTTGACTGTTTATGTTCAGAAACCATCTAAAATTTCGTAATTTGTATTTCAGTACCTTCTTAATACTTGATAGGAATAGGGAGTAAGTAAAATTAATGCTTCCGTTCATGTCATTCTCAATTCTTTCAATCTCACTTTAAGTTGATTCGACTGCGGTTGCCTCATCTCATCTCATCTCAATTATCTACAGTTCCTTCTTAATATTAAGTTCAGAGTTGCACCGATAAATCATCATCAATTAAATATTATGTACAAATATGAATGATGAATATAAAATGTGCATTCACTCTGGATTCTAGACTCGAGACTAGATTCTATATATTTATTTGTAATTTGCATCCTTTTACTATTTTTATGAATATTACTAGTTCACAGTCCACCGTCCACAACCATATTTGCATTTAAAGAAACATAAACTGAATTCTCAATGCTCCATACTCCATACTTAATATTTAATACAGACTACAGACATAATGTGCGTATAAAACGTGATTAAACATGGTAGTATTTAATGGGCACATGCCAAATTATACAATTATAAAATTATAAATACCATGATAATTTTACAAGTCGTACTACTGATACAATCCATAAAGTGTACATATTTGTATTATGTTATGTAAATTCAACTGCTCTCCTTTCAAATGCTATAGTAGACAGTCAACAGTCAGTGAGTTAGTGAGTCAATTTGGATTCAATTTGGATCAACTGTATGGAAAATGGAAATGAGCATAACTCACAACTCCCAACTCTGACAATGAGAATCTGAATGTGAATCTGAATTGGGAATAAAAAAAATGAAATTTACCTCCTGGGATGTCAAAACTCAAAACTCAAATCTGTGTGAAAAAATAATAGGATGATGAAACAGACATATAAAAGTAAAAAAAAATCTATAAAGAGTAAAGAGATTATGAGGAATGAAGAAACATGTGGATGGATGGATTTTAGTTTTAATCCTCTCTTTACTCAACATATACAGATATTACCAAGTACCGCGTACCGAGTGCCGAGATTTGGAAATGTATGCACAAAAATAATACCATTATTGATAGCGTTGTCACAGCCCATATACATAAATGCACATTTTATTACTCCTGTGATTATCATACATCAGCATCAGCAGAATCATCAGTATTCAGTATAATAATAATCAGATCCATAGGCAAGCTTTCTATTATGGTATACTGACTAGATACTTACACGGCAAAAATGGAAAGGAGAATACTGTAAATTTAAATTTACAATTTGTGAGTATTTATGTCACTCATTTTTCTATATCTCCACATTTAATATTATTGTGGAGGAGGATGAATGATTTTTTTATTTGTACACTTTTCTATTTTTCTCCCATCATTCAATCCTCAATCCAAATACAAACCTCATTTCTCAAATAGATACGTATGTATCATTAAAAAATTGACAAGTGGTGTTCCAACTTTGAACTGGATCAGAAACCAAAAACAAAAACAAAAACAAGAGCAATAACGGATATAAGGGAAATCCTACTCAATCCTCCATACTCAACTTACATAATTATTCAGCTCCATTCTCTTTTTTTGTTGTTAAAAATGAAAATGAAACAGAAAAGATGGTCAATATATTACATATTGTATATTTGGTATGCATTATGCATCCATCGAACGCTAAACGGTACATGACACTCGTCATTCATTATTTGCTATTCGCTATTCAACACTATTCAACAATCTCATTCCTCATCTTGTACTTGCACTAATTTCACCTCACAAACTCTAACGTTTTGATTTACAGTCGGGTTACATACAATATGCACAATGCACAGTGTACGTGTATTGCGTATTGTATTTCCTTATCTCTTCATTTATGTAGAATGTAGAGTGTAGACTGAATACATAATGCAATATTGCATCAACATCAACAAACAAGAGCAACGGTAAACTCTAAAACGAGAAACTACAACAATTACAACTACTCAATACTCAATGCTCAGTACAGATTACAAATGAATTGAAATTCCCCATGAAAAAGGTGACGAAAAATCATGAAAGATTCCCTTTGCTCTTCGTGTGTAACATGTAAAATGATGACTTCTACACTCACTCGGACACAACAAAAAGGAAAAGGAAAATGAGTGCATAAAAGTAGAAACTAGAACTCAACATTCATAGATCGCACATCGTACACATTGCAAAATGACATGATCGGATAACAAAATCTCTCGTTCCCGTTTTATAACAAAATTCAAGTGTCATTTTAATTTGGCTGCAAGTTGAGAGTTGGATTGCACAAACTCAACCAAAATTGGAAGTTAATAACTTAATCATCATTCAATTAACCACTAAATCAAACACCAATCACGAAAATATTCAATAATATTGAATATTGAGGATTCCCTAGTTCAGTAAAATTCAATACAATACAATGTACAATGTGAATAGAAAGAGGATTTTCAGGATTTTCGGGATGATTCAAAGAAATCCTCTCAAGTGGAAAATGGACATGAAGTTTATACCAAAATCAATGTTTGAGAACGTAACACTGTATTTACTATCTAGGTTCCGGATTCTGAATTCTTCTGGATGTAGACAAAGTATGATTTTGTAATAAATATCTACACACTCGACACTCGACACTACGTCAACTTGTTTTTTACTGTGTACGTTGTACAGAGTTTAGAGTTTGGAGTTTAGAGTTGTTTCCGGACAATAAAGTTCACAAAGGATAAAGACGTGAACTCAGGCGTCGGAGGTCGGAGGGTATATTTCCTTTTATAGACATGTACTTTCTTTATTTGCATTTGAAACTGTGTGAGACTTGAGACTGTTTTTTCTTTTACTGTCTATCTTTGAGATTTTAGTTGCAAGTTGGAAATCTATATGCATGCATGCATGAAGTATGAAGTTATGATGGCGGAAAATTGAAAGGATGGTGGAGTATGGCAAGAACAAACAAAAAAGAGTTTAGTTTTTCTCTCGTATTCATCCCTGGTCTTTTCTGGTCTTACATTGAGTGACCCTTGAGAATTGAGAGTCCCAAAATTTTGTTTGTTTTTGAATTGACGGGAAATAATGGAATTGTCCAATGTCCTTGTCCCAAAACATACAACATGAAATATCTCTATTCCAGCTCGTCCACTTCCATTTTCCTTTCCATCTTCATCTTCATTCTACATGTTCATCTTTTTTGTTCAAGCAATTTGAACATGAAAATCCTCCACCGACACCAACTTAAGACTTGAGTCTAGAAAACTAGAAACTCAAAGTTGGTCTGGTCTGCATACTCAAAGTTGTCCATTCATTCCGTATTTTTTACTATTTACTATTTCACTTGCTCTATAAATTGCAAAGATTTTTTGAATTCTCGTCTTCTCATTCAAAGTATATAATATATAATATTCTACAAAATAGAAAAGGAAAGCAACTATGATCCAGGGTCCTTCAGAACTCAAAACCGTTGCACATTGCTTATGTCTATATAAAGAAGAAAGGCAAACCTCCGAGATTTGTAGAAAAAAGAGAAGAATCTACATGAAATCTCCAAATATTTTCAAAGTGTCTATTCTCTCTCTTTAACGTCTCTCCTCTGATTTTCACTTGTTTTTCACTGTCTCTATTATGTATTATTGCATGGATAAATATGCACGTCTGTTCTATTATTTTGAAACAGAGAGGAATTTCTCAGACACAGACAAACACTCGCAGAGAGAGAGAGAGAGAGAGAGAGAGGGAGAGAGAAGTAAACGATGAAGATACATATTCCTTGGAGAAAAGATACAGGGGAGCGAAATCCACGCATTTCTTTTTCTTGTCTTATTTTGTATTCAAAACAAACGGAAATTGTGTGTTTATTATGTCATGTAGCACGTACAACGTACAATGTACATTCTGTATTCTATATTCTACAATGCACATGCTTGCACGCGTCTTTGAGAATTACAAATGACATAATAATGCACACTTGAATTTTTATATGTATAGCAGCGAGAGTGGTAATAAAATAAAAGAAAAAGGGAAAAAGAGAGACAAGACGACTACGATGAGGAGAAGGATGATGATGATGATATCACGTACACAGCTCACAGTACAGAGTATACACAGTACACAGACTACACTTATTTGCAGATGAAAAAGTAAATATGTAACCGAGTTCCTCTTTTCTGCTCATCTTGTTATTATACCATCATTATTTATTTGCCTCATAATAAATAAAGTGCGTGTACCGTATATTTTATACATTGTACATCCATGTATGCATTTTGTATATATTTCGTCTTCTTTTACTTCAAAAGAGAAAACGTATTGTAAATTGTGCCTTCTACACTCTACACTAGTTTATCTCCTTGTATGATATAATATGATACCACTTATGCACTTGCATATACATTTTACATGCATCCAGCTGATTTGTTCATAACCAATAACGAGCAGAGGCTAGGAGCAACCAGGAATTCTAGTTGAAGGACCATAATAATTTTTAACCATGTACAATTAAAAATTTAAATACGCGTAGCGCGTTGATCATACAAACACTTATCTACAATCTGCATTCTACATAAATGCAGATTCTAAATTCTAGATGCTAGATTCCAAATGTTTACACATTCTGTCTCTGTACTGTGTACAAACTACAAACACGTATACATTTATACATTAGGAGTTAGGACCCATAGGATTCACTTTCAATTTTATACTTCGGTACAAAGTGCAGAGTCTGGGAAAATTATACATTATACATAGACGAAAAACAAACAACTATTAGTCGTACAACTTACAAGTGCAGAGAACAAAGTACTGTTAATGTTAATCTCATCATCATTATTATCATTATTATTCAGCAAATTCATTCCACTCTGAACATAATACAACACGACACAACATAGACAGAATACAAAAGTCTGAAATGCAAAGAAAAGGATACCTTCTGCCTATATGTCTGTGTACAGTGTATTGTACTTTGTATTTGGCATAATATTGTATCATACAAAAAATTTAAAGTGTTGATTGTGGATTGTGGATATGGATGCGACCGGATTGCTCAACAATGTTCTTATTGGCAAAAGAGGAAAAATTTCTTGCCAACCAGAAGCACTTCAAAATTCGTCCTTGAGTAATTCCAATTCAAATTGAATTTCAAATTCCAATTCAAATTCAACTTGTTTATCCTCTTTAAAAGATGGTAGAGAAGATACGTTAAAAGTTATAACGATGTGCGCTGTGTACTCAGATACAATACAAACACAATATACAGTACACAGAGAATTATATATACAACGAGTGGGGACATTGTAAGAGAGGGGCGGTGAAACATGAAAGAATGAATGTCAACACTCACACATTGTATGCTGTTCACAGTGTTCAGTGTTCACTGTACACGGTACACGCTGTATGTTGTATTTGACCATTAGAATGGTAATTCCATAATATAATATTACTACGCACACATGTTCCCTCTTTACACAAGTTTTCTTTTTCCAAAATATGTAAATAATATAAATGGTAAATAGTAAATATCATAATAATATAATATAGCATTATGTACAATGTACACCTTTAGTTTTTTTGTACATGTGGATTGTGAATTCTTTTATTTATTATTCTCATTCATACTTTTATACTTGTGCATGCTGTATGCTGTATGTATGTAAGTGACTGAGTGAGAGAATATTTACGTATTTTCAAAGTTACAGACGTAGATACATTATACATATACATAATATGTAATATGTATGTTGTACAATTCCCATCCACTGAATTATTTAGTCATTCATATCGATTCTCGATACTCGAATACTCGAGAAATGGACGATGAATATGTAAACATAAATAGATGTATATAGTACATCAATACCTGCTTACAATACAAAAATGTATGCAGGTATATTGTGTATTACTTTTTCACCATCTATACTCACAAGTCAGTTCTCAATTCTCAATTCTCAATGCTGACCACTATCAATTATCATCATTCATCATACACATAGCATGTATATGTATTTATTGTTACTACGTAGTACATAGATAGATCCATGTAGCATGTAGAAATGTACATTGTACATACAGCATAAAGCACACACGTGTATGATGTATTAAGAAAATTAAACATTTTCTAATCTAATCCCTGCTCCTTTTGAGACATTTTTTCCTGATCATGATATAACAATAAATATAATAATAATAATCTACGACTTACAACTTAGGAACGAGAATCAAAATACAATGTATTATTTTGGGACAATACAGTATGCTATTTGATACTACAATTATTTGTGGACAGTGGACAGATAAATAGAAAGATACTTGAATCTTGAACATACTACTTGAAGATAGTTTCTTGGAATATAATAATATCCAAAATATTCCATAGAACAACAAGCCTATAGTGTGTTCTATGGTGTTTCATGTGATAATTGATAACTGGTAATGTGTAAATAAATAAAAGTACCTTTACACAGGTTCATTGTCCAAAAAATGAAATCCACTTGAGGAATCCAAAAATTTGAAGGAAAAGATGATTGTTATTATTACAAATTCATCTTTTCAATTTCAGTTTCGATTTCTTTCCACTTTTAACGTGCACCAAGCACAATGCACCCTGCACATGCACTCACAAAGAAACTTGAAAAACCAAGTAGGCGAGAGAAAATAATAATTACAGACTACTGCCTTTAATATTTAATATTTAGTATTTAGTCTTCAGTCTCTGGCTGAAAAAAATAGTCAGATTTTCCTCTGTATTCTTTATAATAAAAAAACATGTAGTTTCCAATTTCCAATCACTTCTTTCTTCTGTCTCTCCGGAAACTTTAAATTCTTTATTCTGTATTTGATTTGAAAACTTTGTTTAGTATTTTCTAGTTTTTAGTTCTAGAAATCATACCATATTTCACATACACACACACACAAACACAATTCTTCTCCTTTCGATTGATAATATTTTTATAGTAAATGTAAATAATAGGAGAAAAAAAACTAAATCACGACACTTCCATGATTCATCACCATGATGTAAATAATAATACACGCATATCGTTTATATCATAATTAAGGCGAGTCAATCTAGGCTCCAAATAGTTTTTTCGACTTCGTGATTTCCTTGAAAGTATAGCGCGAGTTG
>JAQGBH010005787.1:0-13647 GCA_034698265.1 Sminthurinus aureus | reverse complement strand
GTTTCCAGTAATGGAAACAAAGCTTTAATTAATTCCCAGTTTATCCCATAGCTGAACCTGAGTCTGTTCCTAATCCTAGACCTGATCATGTCATGTTTGCCCCGTGTTTCCATAACAAAAGTATTATCAAGAAATGTAGAAGGTTAGTGAACGAAAATGCAAAACTGCTGAGTATTGAGTATTGAATATTGAGTATTGAGTATACATAAACCCAACTCTGCCTTTGTAGAGAGAAAAAAAAATTGGGGTGAAAACTGAATTCTAATCAATGTGCTTATTTATTTCTTCTTGAGTCTCGAGTCTTGAGTGCAACACTAAATACGCATTACACAATTATTGTTCCATTGTTCCGCCTTTGATACATAGATAACAGATAATAGCTATTTAAAAGCTTACAGTACTTTCATCAATATTCATGTCATCAGACACATTAGGATTGTATAAAATGGATTTATATACATGACGAAGGAATCCGAACAAATACTTGTTTTTCGTTTCTACAGCATTCAGCATTGTACATACATATGTATAAAATGTCTACAGTTTACAGTATACACTACAGTATATACACAGATTGATAAACATAACAGAATGCAATATTATTGCTTTTTTTACATATGTATAACATAATATTATAACTTTGAAATTGGTTTAAATAGCACATTGGATATTGGATATAAAATGATTGCTTCTTGCTTCTTGGTCTACCTGAGTGAAAATAATAGGTAAAAGTAAAATACTATACATGTTTCTTTCTTTCCCTGTGTAATAAATGTATTTCATTCACTGCATTGATCCTTCTTGATCAGTACAAGATTCAACTGCAACTCTGTACATTGTACAATGGCAATTAAATTTATATTTAAGGTTCTCAACTCTGAGTTTGTCTTGGCGACGGTTTGTCATGAAATCCTTTCCGTCACAGATATATAGATATACACACAATTTACAATATACATTTCCATTCATTCATTAGACATTAGAGTTTAGACTACAGGCGCACATATTGCTTTCTGTACACACAAAAATATATAAAGTCGAAAGTCAAAAGTCAAAAGTGTAATACAGTAGTCCCTCCATTATATCAACCAATTCGGACCAAAAAAGTTGATATAATCAGAAGTTGATATAATAGAGGGAGAGAGAAAAAGTCATCTCGATATCTGGGAAATTCAAATTCACGAAAAACATACGTATAATTTACATTTTGGAAAAACATTACAAAGACATTTTACTATAAATAGGAAAACTAACAGTAATTAGGTTTGCTATTTCGATTAGTAAAATAACAAATTACAATAATTCATACAATAATTACCTAATTATTGTATTTATTGTATGTTGTTCATTGTATTGAAGTTGTCATATTCATGTGTATAAATTCCATTATAATTAACTTATTAGGAACTTTTCACTCTTAATTATTTTATTATTTAAGAAGATTTAACGAAGTAATAATTAATTAAAAATGCAAAGTGGAAAATGAAAGATAGTTGTTGAAAGAGTTTATCATCGACTACAAAAGTAAATTCAGAATTTGCGAATATCAAAAGTGCAATAATAGTTGTTAAATAAGTATTAGTTAAAGTTGCATTCGAATTTTCATTAAAATCTAGTAAAATAAGGATTTTATGTAACTATTATAATAATAATATTATTATGATACTATTATTTATAATATCTCAATTATAAAAAAATCAAGGAAAAAATTTGAATTTCGTGACATTCTCAGACGTACTTGCTCCCTCGATTATATCAACAGTTGATATAAACGAGGGTGATATAACGGAGGGTTGATATGATCGAGGGTGATATAATGGGGGGACTACTGTAGCATTATTATCATCTTTATCATCATGTTTCCATGTTCTGTTTATTTGTTGTTTGTTGTTTTTACTAATTCCGGGATAGCTTGATGCCAATTATAGGGCATGACACATGCTAAAGACATACATACATACATACATACATGTAGTGTGACAAAGGTGAATTAACTAGGTGTTTAATTAACTAAAAGTAGGCTCGTAATTGAGACTAGACGTCATGCATTTCATTATGGTCTCGCTCTTAGATAAATCCCAACTTTCAGCTCTTAGTTCGTAGTTCTTATTCATTCATTCCCTATTGGAATTTGTAGTGTTTTAATTTTGTATTTTGTATTTTCTATGGTTGAAACCACTTTATTATAATATTAAATAGAGAAAGACAATTTTCTTTGAGTTTTATGTTTAGGATTTGTATTGAAAACATGTATAAAAAGTTTTAAAGTTTTTTCCCTGGTCTATGTAAAGCACATTGATGTACAGTTAAAGGAAGAATAGATTAGTGGAGGGACAAAACTTGCATGTTACCTAAATACATGAACTAGTAAAGAGTAAAGAGAACTAAAAGGATGCATGCATGCACATTATTCATTTCTATGGGTAGTTAGTTGCTTACTTCTTAGTTATTATGATGAAGTATAGACACATGCAGGACTAATACGACGTTTTATTTTTGTGGCTGCCTGGGTACTGCGTATAGGAGTTTATTTCATTAGGAACATGAATAGGAATAAATGTATAATATGCATACGTCAAAATTGGTACCGTCGCCATTCTCTTATTTTCCTGCATGATATCTGTAGTGTATGTAGTATGTACATTATAAACACATGTATAACTCATTCATATTTTACCATTGCTAATTCATTTTGCATTATGTTGTACGTTGTACAGCATAAATTTTTGCATGCATCATCTACGTGTGTCTGTGTCTACTTTTGTTCAGTACATATTATATGTATGTAATATGTACAGTAATTTATATAGTAATTTATAGGAGTGAGTTATAACACATAATGATAACGTTGGGAATTGAGAATATGTATGGTTGTGATAAGGTGCATCGAGCTGTCAAAAGTATCATACCAAATACCAAAACATGCAAAGTATAATAAAGGAACAGTGAACTATTATGGATTATGGAGATATACATTTATATATATGGACTGTAGACTGTATCATGTATGATTTACGAATATTTAATACATTTCATTCCATTCTTACCTTTATAGTTCATCGTTTAAAACTTTCTCGGGATAAAAGGAAGAAAGAATTGCAAGAAAATGCACTACAGAATGTACATATCTCTCATTACGCGTTGCAATTATGGTAATTTCTTCGGCGTTTATAAATCCTCCAACAGTTCGTTAGGTTTTTTTTCTTATTTTGAGTAGGTGTGCGTCATGAGCTGTATTGTTTGTGCGATATTACATTGATAATATATTATAGTAGATAAAATATGTATATTGTAAAGTCATATTTTAATATTTCATCTATTTATTATAGAGAGTAAAGGGACTCATTTTGTTCTGCAACTTGATTTTTATTACCCAATTTTATTAGCAACCATTTTAAATTCTGTTTTTACTCTTCTATTCCATTTTGGACTCCAGTATTGAAAGAGAGAGAAAGAGAGAGCGAAAGATGATCGTAATGACTCTGTCGGCATGAAATGTGTATACATTTATGAAGAGCAAATGACTGGAATCCTGATCAAATTTAACATTTAACGTCCATGAGTTTCTTTGTCCCTTTAGATCAAAATTAAATGGTCCGTCGACATTTTAAAGCGATTAGAGAAAGGTTTTAAAATAGGCGAAGCAAGAAATCTTAATCCTTTAACCACATTCATACTGATTCTGTTTTACCATGTCCATGTAGTTTATTTGTGCCTGTATTCTGTACATTGCAAATTGACGTGGAAAAAACAGGATAAGTTTAGATACAAGTTTAGGATATGGCCTTTTTTCTCTTGACATAAAATGGGGTTATTCTTATAAAATAAAAAATTTGCATTTAAAGAATTACCTTTTTTATTCCTTTAACACAGACGTACATGGCAGCTCTAACTATCAACTATCATGTGTGCGTCTTTTCTTCTTCTATCTTCTACACTCTACTCTCTACACTTGGAGTCAGACACTGAGAATGACTTATTCAGCTTTGTAATTTGAATTCAGTCAATCAAGACGTAATCACATGGTGGAACAGATTATTTTCTTTTCCACTTGATTGCTCCTAATAATTTATGTCCTGTGGCCGTCTTTTATCTTAAAAGCTCTTCTTGTGTTTTCCGATCATCTTGGCCACATATGTACATGAATTGGTGGAATACTTTGACGGCACGTCTTTCTTTTAAAATCTTTGTTATACAGCGACATTTACCTTTTTACGACACATGTATTGATATTCATACCTATAGGTGAATACTTGTATGCTTGTAGAGGTACATGTAGTCAACATGTCCGCCCACAACAAAATAAATAAATATGTACTGTTATTGGATTTCTTTCAAATTTGGTTGACGCTTAAACAAAATTAAAAGAATGTATTACTATAATCGTAGTTGATTTTATTTAAGCCTGGTCCAAACTCGAAACTCGAAACGAATCTGATTCTGGTTGTGATTTTAACAATAATAATCGATCTGTCCAATGTTCAATGTTTACTTGGAGCACAAAAAAACTCTTTATTTACCAATTATCCATATTTGTAGACAGGAGACAGCAGGGATTAATCGTGCTAATTTTTTTTTGTCTTCTCAATTCTCAATGGATGAGATTTGACACTGCGACAAAAACATGTGATAGTCAATGATAGTCAATGAAGCTTGTACGGAGTATAAAAACATGTCCAAAATCCAATGCATGCAAACATTTTACTGTTTTGATGCAGCTGGGGTGAGTAATCGCAATCTATTTGACTATGTACAGAGTACAAAATAAATGGTGGTACATGTTTATAAACTGTGTAGTTATATCATCATACACACAGAAACACACATTTAATATTTCTGCAGACGTGTACGACTTTCACGAGAACATCTTTGTGTACAGTGTACATTGTACATACATTATGCATTATACATTATACGCATTCACGTATGTAGATCAAGATGCCGGTACATTTCATTTTTGACTTTTCGTTTTCGTTTTTTATGTCGATTGTCAACTCTTCACCATTCACCACATTGAACTTAACACGTCCATATGCATGATGCATAATAGGATGTACGCACATGTATGCATTTTCTTCTTCTTTCTTTTATGTTTTCCTCTCCCTCTGTTGTCTCATTTTGTTGAGTACATAATATAACATATACTAGATATCGAGGGAATCGAGACATATTATATATTATGCATGTCAGTGAGGGTTTGTGCACTCTGCGTTGACGATTTTCTATTCTTTGAGTTTTGAATGTGATAAGAAAATGAGATACGCAGAGGCCATATAATATATAATATATGTTACATGTTATATGATTATGTTGTTATCTACATGTGTTACTTGCTGGTTGCTGGTTCTTTTGACTTTTGGTTTTACTGTTTTTCTCTTGGAATAGGAAGTTTCATCTCTCTTATTCACCAACTCATTCTAGATTGTAGATTCTAGGAAGGAAGAGTTATAAGTGGAAGAGTCTTTCATTTTAACTACACATATATATGTATTTGTTGTGTTTTGTGTTTTGTGTTGTGTGTCATCTGGCATGACAATATTGCCGTAGTTTGAAGTATCATCGTATATCGTATTTAGTATTACGTGTTGTATGTTATATGTACATTTCTTGAAAATTCAGAATACGAGGTAATATAATAATATATTATAATGTGTATATTATGCATGTGAGGGAGAATGGAAAAGGGAAAAGAAGAGACATGAGACAAGAGAGGATAGAGAAACACAAGAAGAAGAAAGTATTATAAGAAAGAGTTGAAAGTTATGGCAAAATGAGAAGATTGGTGTATACGGCTTGGTAGTTCATCTTAGTCAGAACATTCCACGGCACGACTGAATCTATACACTATACAAAACTACTCACGATTGTAAATGAGTCTCCTTTTTTCCCCTTCCTTTTTCCTCTTCACCAAAATTTTACGCATACCTACTACATCAAAGAATGCTGCACAAAGGCTAATCAAAAACATTGTAAAAGGAGTAAATTAACTCTTGTGCGTATGTATAGTGTGTCGTGCATAGTGTGTAGTACACATTACACACACATATTACAATAATATATATATAGGAATAGGGATAGAGAGAGGGAAACTAATTTCTTTTGTGCATATGTAAATAGTGCGCATGTTTCTGCATATAATATATTATTATATGCATGGATGTGTGTTTGTAGTCAAGTAACATAATCTCAAAGATTTTTCAAATTTTTAGTATCTTTAGTTTCTCGAGTATTTTAGATTTCCTTACAAGAGTGCAAGAGTGTGTAAGTTGTAATGCATAGTGTATTGTAGTGTGTAGGGAAGACGAGTAATTGTTTTTGACTTTAGAAATTAACATGTAAGCGTAGACATATATGTGTATTGAGGATTGAGGATTGGGGAGAAGGAATAAGAGACATTTCAAGTCTTCAAATTACAGTGAAAAATGAAAGAAAGAGTGAGGTAGTCTGTTTTCCATCTTTTAGTCGCTAAAAGGTAAAAGCACAATTCTGTCTGTCTGTGTATTATGTAGCTAATTACCGTATGTGTGCATTCACTGCATTTTTGTGATCCTTCAAATGAACCCTATAGGTATTAAAACTGAGATTGATGAATATTATTGTATAAAAAGCGCTGGAAGCCGGATGCTGTAGATTCATCCATTTTAGTTACATGGACAGTAGTTTTGCGTATTATGCATTGTAAAGTCGGTCTTATTGTAACTATTTTCTGTTTGTATTTCTGTCGTATCTCATACATTTTGAGGTAAAGAGAGCGAAGTTTTGATAGATAGTCGGTCGAAAATTCATAAAAATTTGGTTTGAAAACCCCATCAAATCAATCATATTCTGGTTTATGATTCGGATGTAAAACATGACGATTGTTTAAGTTTGTTTACCCATTGCTAATTTTGGACAAACCACACGTTATTTTTGTTAAAAACGATTAATACGCATGGATGAGTATTAATCTGTAGTATGTGTGCATTGTGCATAATCTGGCTACGTAATTTGTAGGTACATTTCAAGCAAGGTCAGCCTGTTGTCTAATTTACTGAGGTAGTTTAACCTTTTTTCCATGGTTCAAACAATGTAATTTAAACACAAGTGAAAGAATCGTTGAGTAAATACGATGCCGTAAGCCTTAATTTGAACGTTATACTTTATACTTATCATCACTAGTCACTAGGCTTGTGAAACATTTCATTTTTTGTTTTCTTTTCTTTTGTTCATTAAAATATTTCGACAATGTTTTTTTAACAAACTCCAGAATCATTTTTAGGCTATTGTTTAAATGTTTATACATGTACGATGTATGTATTACATATCTGCTTAATCATGTATACAAAAATATGCATATATTTATGTACACAGCATAATATAATATGTAGTTGCACAATTCTGCATCAAAAGAATGCTGGTTTTATTGTGCACATGTCATACATGTCTAATTTCTAATTAGTTTGTTTTTCTATGTCGCTTGTTGTGTACTGCACTTATATAGAATGTGTTAATTATTATATTTAAGAGTTTTGTCAGCATTCTTCTTATGTTATGACCCTAAATGGTATTGGACAAGTGACTTGCAAGTATATTCGTATACAAAGTGGAAACTTGTGCATGTAAAAGTAAAATGGGAGAATAATAAAAATAATAATATTACTAAAGATTTTCATATGCACATATTTTGATGAAAGAATTCATCTTGTATAATTTTGTACGTATCTACAATGTAAGAAATAGTATTTCGTATTTGTTGAACGGTGCAAAAGTTTAGTATAAACTGTAATGATTAAAAAACCTCAATTGGCAAGAAAGGAGACGGATGGAAATAGCTCAGACTTTGGTCGCCATTTGTTATACTTTATCATGGTTTTCTTTTACCCGTATTTGCCTCGACAGGAGAATTCAATTGAAGTTTTAGCTTGAACTAAAATACCAAAATACCAAATACCAAACCAGAGATAACTTGATGAATCACGGAAATTTTCTGCGTGCATGTTTACCTTATACTCTGTACTCCACCATCAATCTTTAGCTGTTTCAGTCTTTTTCATGTCTCTCTTGTTGGAAGTTGGAAAGAATTGTTTTGCACATGGTCGTAAGTTGAAACGTACACATTTTACATGCATTTTAAGCATATAATATATATACAATATAACGACCGTGTGTAACGACTGTTTTTTTTTTGCATACATGCAGCACAATTTCACATTACACACAACGTCTGCTGCTTGGTACTCCTTTCAGTTCCTTTTCTTTCGTCGTCTTCTTCTTTTTCTCCGTCTGCACTTTTGTATGCATCAGTAGAATTTTAATATGCATAGTTTACAGTAGTAGAGTAGGGAAGGAGAAATAAACCGTTTGATTAGCTTGAAGGAACAGAGTATGATATTGCACGGAATCTTGATTTTTGAGGCTTGTTCATGTTTGTTTCAATGTTATGCCTACTTCATTCTTCACTCTTGTGCTGGTTGTAAAGTGTTCATAATATTGATGTTGTAGATTGTAGATTGTGTATAGTATTGAAATATGAAATTTAGAGTGTAGTATTATTTTTTTCATACACTTTTCATTATCCATTCCTTCCTCAGTCAGTTTATTAGCATGACTTAAGGAATGTTTAAAGAGTCCGAACTGTTTTTATGGCAATATTTGATGGTGATGGCGGTGTTCTCACTTCTCACATATCAACAAGCAACAGTTTATTGCTCAACCAACAAGTAACAACAACTAACAACTGTTACCAAAATACAGAATTGTATAATATATTTTATATCTACATAAATTATGAATGAATAAGTACAAAACTATGTATTGTCACTAATGAAAAAATTAAATAGAAAAAAAAGACCATGGCCGATGGACGAGAGCTAGTTGTCTAGTTGAATGTTGTATCATTGAATGGCGGAATTACCATGTGTAGTATTCATATTGAAAAGTTGGCTTGTAAACCAAGCTGCGATAAAAAGTCAGTGAAAGAAAGCAAGAAAGAATGAAAGATATGAAATGAATTCAAAATTAATAGGCTTTGGATTCCAAAACAGTTTACTTACTTACTAATACAACTCGGTATGTAAATTTTATTCTGTTCATCAGGATGCTGTTTTTCTTTCTTTCGTTCATTCTTTCATGTTGGTATGCTGTTGCCAGTTGCCAGTCTTAAATCTTGGTTTTACATTTTACAACAATGAGAGTCTGACGTTATATTCCAGTACTAGGAACATTGTATGCGTGAACATGAGTGTACACTGTTCACTGTTCACGTCTACGAGTGTGTAATGTAATAAGTTTTAGTAATTCATAACTAAGAGTCTTACAAAATGTAAAGCAGTCAAACAGGTAAAACGTAATATTGCCGGAATGGTCTAACAAGTAGTATGAATATTGAATATTATAGTAATATAGTATGGAGTATGGAGTTTGGACTGAACAATTGACATTTGTACTTTGTACATAGTATGTAGTACGCATTATGTAGTGTTGTTTCTGTATGTGTGTGTGTGTGTGTATTGGCTGAAGAATAAAGAGTTAAGTACGGAAGGACAGGGAAAAAGTTAGCTGTTTCTATGTATAATTATTGTGTATGCCGTATGTAGTATGTATTATGGAGTTTTTAGTGCTTGGATTTTCAAGTTCAAGGAATTTGCTGCACGGAAAGAAAAAAGAGGAAAAAAATGAACAAGAATGAAAGCAAATGACTATAGCTGTGTAACTAAAACAACAACAACCACTACTACTACTACATTCATTCTTGAAGACTTGTACTTGTTCAACAACCACATTCATTTTAAATAAATGCCTTCATGTGTTCGTCGTTACCTATATTTCTGAGAATGACATACATTACGGATGGGTAATAAGATTATTTATTGGTTGTATTGGTTTGATGAATTGATTCATAGATTTTCATGCTTCATCAGCCAGTTTCCTACCAGTTTCATACGTACAAAGTACCATGTACATACGAACAAACTCTGTACGATGACTGTGCTCATCACTTGTTATGAGTCATGCGAATTGTGTGTTATTTTTATTTGATATAATCGTCTTGAAAGAAGGATAATATCTTTATATCTATGATATAAATACGGGTGAAATAACCACGAAAATGAATGGATAATGGATAATTATAAATAGCCACTGAAACTGATGAGTTTTGATGAGCCTTTGCTAAAATGTAAGCACGAATACTCTCTACTCTTGTTTCTTAACTTATATCATGCTTAATATGTATTTGATATTGAGTAATTTGATTATCTAAACGTTGTGTAAGGTTCTTTAATTATTAGCGATTTTCTTAATTGCTCATTCATGCATTCAAATTACAAGGCATTTGCAACTTTTACTTGGTACATGAGTCTTAAGTCTCAACAAAACTGCAGTAGTTATTAGTTGTAACGTGTAATGGTCAGTCTGAATGAAAAATGTCACTGTGTATAGTGTATACATACATTGTACATCATACTCCATACATTTAAAAATAACATTAATCATCATTTTCTATATTGGGCTGTAATAATATATGGTCAAGTATCAAATATCAAGTATCTGTGTAATCATTGCGCATTATGTACAACATGCATACATAAAGTATCAGATTGCTCAATATTCCATACACAGTACTCGGATTCATCTATATTTGCTACACATAAATGGACTATTGTAGACTTATTATTATTGTACACATGCTGAATATTTGTAGTTTTAATTTCTTAAAACTGATAACTTGTATTTTATAATATATTGACATCCTGTATGTGACTCATGGACAGTGGACAGTTCCAATTTCACAGAGATGATTTCTAAATAATTACTTTTGATGCAAGTATATTATTTATTTTTTTATTAAAAGCTAGTTACATGTAAAACGTACGTGCTTCCATTCTGATACTGACACATTGTACATGAATAAGCATGAAGTATGATACATTCACCCTGTGAACACATTGCTTGATACATAGTACGGACTGTAGACTAGCTCTTTTGATGTAGGATAGAAAAAGATCATAAATTCAGAGGCAGAACTGTCAAGCGGTTTTGATTATTTATTTATTTTGGGGTGACAGACTGTCAGTTGATCAATTTGATAGTTGATACTCTGCTGTTCTCTTCTACTTTATAGATAGAATATTTGGTCATAGCTACCCATTAAATTTCAGAAAAAGTAGTAGTAGTCCAACAAAGTTCATGATCAGATTTAAGATTAGCTGGTTCTTGGCACAGCAGCAGGCAAGGCAAGGAGATGATGATGAAGAAGAAGAAGAAAGAAGCCTCATTGCTTTGAGAGGAATTTAGGATTCAGATTGAATAATTATTTAGCTGTTGCTACTTTTTGTAACTTGTAGACTTATGCTAATCAACTTGTCAATTTTTAAACTGGCCGAAATCAACGCCGACCGTCTTATATATATTTTTTCATTTCTCTTTAAACACGTACACATTTGTTTTTTTTAATAGGCAAATAAATGTATAATGGTGTTGATAAAAGAATGTTGCAAGTTACATTTACAAGACATTTATTACGTTGATTTAATTCCAGTTGTCTAGTCTGTAATAATAGAATGAGAGAAGAAGAAGAAAACGTCCAAACTTTATACTACAAGGAAGTTCACACACTTAAAAACAATGATTTTAAAGTAGCAAAAAAAAAGTAAATTTTAACTAGTTTGTTATGGGTATTAGCACTGGTTCCAAGTTGCAACATATTTATAAGAACCCCATCGGGAAAAGTATAATACCTACAATCTAGTATTTATCATAGGTGTTTACTGTTCATCATAGGTAAAAGACGAAAAGGGTCATTCATCATAAATTGCTGACGTTGGATGTTGATATTATTACCGCTGTTATTATTATTATGACGATCATAAGAATGTTCACGATTTGCATTATTCTAAATATTACATTTTTTTCTTAGTTGTACTTGGTATAAAATTAATAGTAGTACATTAAAAGTCAAGTAGATGCAATAACAAGACTGCTATTGATACCTGACGCGTACAAAAATCCCACTGAACGACATTTTACGAATGTAATTGAGCTCATCATTGTATTATAATTTGAATACGGTCGGCAGTTGGGTTAGGTAAACTGTCAGTATAAATACCTAGCCCAATAACCGTGGTTTCGAATACGTGCAATTTGCAATTATTTTGTGCTTTTTTGAACAACAAACAAACAAGGGACAAACTTGAATTCACACCAACAAGCCACGAATTGGACTTGAAAACTTGAACTATATGTACCATACATATGTAAATCGACATATAAAGTTTAATGAAAAAGGTATATGCAAACTAGTAACCAGTAAACCAAAATACTTGTAGATTTAAAAATCTAATACTAGTATAATATGTAGAATTACCATCATCAGCAGGTACTCAACAGGTTATCAATTAATTATTATAGATAGATGAATTAGCTGTACAAGAATCAACTTCATTTATTATTGGCTTGTCGCTAGAATATGTAGGATACATATATGAGATTCGACCATTAGTTATACATTAGTTATTAGTATCGCTACAATTTATGTTACTTGTATTACTGATTACTGTGAGATATGTAACATGTATATGTAGTGCGTATGCGATAGAAATGCCGATAAGCTGAATGCTGAACTTAGTTTCTTTAATAATCGTTTAAATAACCTTTTTTTACACACGGTAAATGGTAATCAATGCTTTGAATGAGAAAATGTCATCATGAAACTGATACGTGATATACTATGATAGATTATATATTGTCTTTATAGGTACTACACTATTTACACTTTTGTGGACTTGATACGCATATTAATGCTTGTTCAACTTTTCTTGGTACATTCAAGTTTTTTTAAAGACGTTATAGTCATGAGAAAATGTCTAATATCTACTTACATCTCACATACTACACCCTAAACGACGTGATACGATATTGTATTATGTTGTGTCTGGTCTTTTTAACATTTTTTGTTTCATAGTTTTAGAAAATGAATTTTTTTTCTTGTAAAATAAGTCATGTTGTAAGACTAGTTTTATTAGCTCCACTTGAGTTTTTTTTTTTCTCCTCGTCTCACTCACAACTCACAACTCTGTTATTCCTCTCTTAAAGTCCAAGCCAAGCAACTAAATATTTATATTTATTTCATGTTAATTTGGTCTTGGGGTCTGTGACTGTCGAACTCACAGCATTATTAGTTCAAGTCTTTCATCTTTAGCCAAGTGAACGGTAATACGGTGTATAGGAAAATAGAATACAAACGAAAATTAGGTGTACTAGGTTATAGATGAATTAATGTGAACTAAAATATGAAGAAAGGATGAAGGATGAACAGAAACACACATTTAGAATAGGCACGTAGTCACAAGTTGTGAGTAATTTACTTGGAGCTAGCTTAAATTACGTTTTATAAGCATAAATTATGTAGTGGGTACTCTCATTCTTTTTTTAGTTTAGTCCATGTCTTTAGTGCATCTTGTACGTACTTCATACTTCCGTCATTCAAGTTCGTCCTCCTATGTTTCTGTTGTAATGAAATTTAGCACTCACTGAATTATTTATTATAGATTATAGTAGGGCAACGCACACATTGTTCTTCTTCGTATTATTGAAGAAAAATATTCTTCTGACTTTAGAATATTATTTTGTGCATAATTTCTTCTTCTTTTTTTGTAAAACAAGAACCTT
>JAQGBH010005786.1:0-13648 GCA_034698265.1 Sminthurinus aureus | reverse complement strand
TTTATGGAAAATGGAAAATGAAAATGGTAACTCTTAATATATTTCCCATTTTCCACCCATAGTTGGATTGTTCACTGCTTACGATCCCTTTCTCAGTCCCTGGGAATTTTAAAGCTGGAACTATAGATACCAGTGCAGTGGCTAGCTTTTCTTGATCTGAAGTTTTTGGATACTCTCTGAATAAAAAAAAAATAACAGTTGAACGATATGAAATATAAAAATATAGATGATATAAAACACAAACAGCAAACAACAGTATTTTTGTTTTTTAATTTTTAAGTTTACCCTTTTAGTTCTACAAGTTTTGATACTGCAAGATTCACCAAAACACGAGTGTCAGACAAATTCAATACCGCTTCACTTCTTTCCAAAATATTTTTTGCTTGTGGATCAGATTCAAAACTAGAACTTAGAATCTAGATACACACAAATTATAAATAGCAATTAGCAATGCATACTTACATAAAAACTGAATTTAGTTAAGTAAATTTGATACAATATTATGAATTATGAATTTACTTACTAAGTCAAACGTGTTGATTGGATCACTCACTTTGGATTTTGGTTCTGTGAAAATTCCACGATAGAAAACATAAAGTGTATTAAGTACATTTTGATGCAGTAATAATAGTAATGATTAATGTTGTCTTCATACGAGTTGTAAAAATATTATTATTGGCAAATATATTATAGAAATTTTACCAGTTGGAAGTAAGTTGAAGCTCGTTGGAATTGTGTCAACAACAATCTGTGCAGATAATTCACCGACTACACAAAATTTTATTGTTGGCTGAATTTCTGTTTCCACGAAAAGACTAAATACGTCACCATCCAATTCCGATCCACTCGAGTCAAAGAGTAATAATGATTCATCTTCGGAGATTTGAAACTTTTGTTTAACTGTTTTTGCAAACACGAATTTATTAGTATTTCATGTGTATTAGCATTTTAATCACATTGTTTAAATAATATTATTCAATATTCTGTATTCTCACCCGTTTGAACAAAAACAAAAAAGTCCTCTTCATAAATAACTGTCTTTGTCCCACGATGTTCATTTGATACACGCACTAATCGCTTCATGTTTTATGATAAAATACATAAAAAATGTCCCACTGTACTTTATGTTTTTACGTTATTTGTTTTTAGATTATATGCACAATAGATAGTTAATCACAATTAAGAAATGATGGACTATTTTATAAAGCAGAAATTCTATACGATTTCATGATAAGTCCGGTGCTTTTGATTACATAGTCCCGCGCATTGAGCATCGGCTTCGGTTTTCGATGCTACCAGTGATTGTGAGAATTTATGCAGAAAGGGCTCACTTTAACACTAGCAAGATGAAGTTTTGCATTCAAAAATGTACATAAACACATTGTACAACCAAGGTTTCAACTTTTCACCTCGATTGATTTTAAGTTGCATTCATGTACCGGTAGTAAATATCATTGACTGTTTCTCGGTGTCATTTTAGACATATAGAGTTAGCAGTTTCCTAATACAATGTACAAAAAGCACTTGCACATAGCATGGTTGCAAGATTTTACACCGTATTTAGAGTGTAATATTAAATATTACAACAATGTAAGCTATAATGAGTCTCCCGGAATAAATATAGATGGTAAATAGTATATTGTGAATTTTTTTTAAAACTTAAAAAAAAATAATGCTGAATTTTTTAATACTATAGGTGAAAATTTGCATCCAGGAGAATTAAAAGATACCGTGTGTTCTCCAGGAGGATCAACAATAGCTGGAATTGCTGAATTAGAGAAACATGGTGTACGAAATGCGTTCATTGCAGCTATTGAAGCTTCTACAAAGAGAGGTTATGAGTTAGCTAAAGTTTAAAATGGTACAACAAATAATAATGTTGTTTTATGTTTACAGAAACAGTCCAAAGCAATCATGGTGATTTATTAATTATTAGACTATGCTTTAATCTTTAACTAGTATAAAATGATTATGTTATTGTTATTTTCTTTTTTTCTCTGTATATACTGCCATATACACACATACATACAACTTCTTTAAGGGCCATACAAGACTATAGTAGTTGAAAGATAATGTCTTTTGGCATATTTTTTAGTTTTTTGTTACTTGTGTGTATGTTATTAATAAAAAAAATTGTGTACCAAAATATTTAAGTAAAATCATATTGAATTACCGTTCTCGAGATTTTTCGGAAGGTTTTATAAAATAAAAAAACGAAATGCGTTCAATTGTAGACAAATAATCACCTTCTGTAATCTTGCAGACATTGCAGGTATATTTTGTGCTATTTATGAACAAATATTTTTATAGTGTCTCACATTAGCCGGAGATAATAATAATACTGGATACACATCATAATGTGCGAACAATAATTAATCTAAGTAAATATACGATAAAAGATAAACGTAATAGATATTACATAATATATCATATTTTATGTTGTATGGTGATCCTTTAAATGAATAAAAGCAAATACTCAAAAAGAATGTAAACTTCTAATACAAAAAAAAAACAAGAAACAATGTGTTGTTTATTTTATTTACAAGTTGATGTCAAAGAAATTGCTGTACTTGGTATATAATATTATATTATGGTACAAGATAATAATTAGATATATTATAGGATATAACATTCAGAAAAAAAGCAATAACTATTTATATATTATTATTACGTCTTTAATAACTATTTAACTTGTTGACTACATTATCTTCATGAACAATGTAAGTAAGTACATGTTCTATTATTCATTTTTCATAATAATATAGTGTACTCTCTCGATTATATAGATATTATGTAGCATGTTGTAATGTTGTAGTATATAGTAAAATGTAGTTTACTGAGAGTAACTACCAGTACTCTGTTGAGTATTTGAATTTTCATTAGGTGATGGTTCTATGTAGTTGGGCATTCGGAAACCTAATTGCTCAGCTAAAGCTTCTGGAGTTCTTTCCCCTGTTCCTTGATATTTTGATATAAGTTCTCCATGTTTTCGAGAATGTTCTAAATATCCTAAATAATTTTGACCTAATTTATATAATTTAAGATTATTTTGTTCATCTTGACTAGTACTATTACTAGATCTGGCCAATGATGTGATGTATTTCCAGTGACTGCAATCATACACATGTTTTTGTCCCAGAGTTAGAGTAGGTCTTAATTCCCGATATAATTTCCGTAAGAGTGACAAAGCTTGAGTAGATGATGATTGAGTGGCCATCCTTGTTGTTGTCCTCTATGATATTATTATTATGTTGTTTTTAGATCCAAGATATCTGAGATGAAATGGAATCTGAAATAAAATGACAATAATAATTAAAAAATCCATGAAAAATAAAGTCAGTATATAATATTTGTTTCTTTAAGTACATGATACATCATGTATTATATCGATTGCGGTGTAAAATGACATTTTAGAGTTATGAAAACTTGCATAAAGTGAATAAATATGAAGATTGTTTGTTACCTGTCTATTTACTTGTCAAAATTGTATACAATTAAGTTGACTATTTAATTATTTAATTGCAAAAACACAAACACGGAATTTTATTGATCTTTTTTTTCTACGAACACATTTTATTTGAATCCCTTTTATTTCGCTCTCTTTTTACAGAAGGCGATTCTGCTGCCATCTCCAGATCTCTACGGTTATTCTATCAGCGTGTGATCGGTCGAAGAGCCTGCTGCTTATTTTGGAAATAATTGATTGAAATTTTGGATTTTTTTGTTCAAAAAACCAAAAAATCATGGCTGACGTAAGTGAATTATCATATTTATTTCATACTTGATTCATTATTTTACATTTTACTTGGTATAATTAACTTTGTTGTGTATTTTAACAAGGTTTCTCAAAATGTGTATTTCTGCATGTGTTGATGTGTATTTTTTTTTTCTAATATAGGAAACAGAATTAAAGAAGAAGAGAACTTTTAGGAAATTTACTTTCCGTGGAGTTGACTTGGATCAACTTCTTGATATGAACACGTAATTAATGAATATAATATAATTATTTTTACTATAATTATTTATGTATGATTTTATGGGGAAAAGTAGACTAAACATTTTAATATTTCGTATGTACTTAGAATGTGTAGGATATTATTTCATAAAAGTAGTAGTTTTTCTCTGTCAATATTTAAGTTGTAAAAGTAGCAACATTTGTGTATAAAGTATAAAGTACCGGCAGTGTATGGATTACTATTTCATTTATCTATTTAATGAATAATAATTGGTCCTTTTTTTCATGCTTTTTAATGTTCTTTTAATTTTAGCTCATAATATTTTCTGTTCTTTTATAAAACAAATATAGCAAACAGTTCACTGAGTTGGTTCACAGTCGTGCACGCAGGCGGCTAAATAGAGGTCTTAAACGAAAGTCTTTGGCTTTGTTAAAGAAACTCCGAAAGGTAAAAATAATTAATAATTATAAACTTGACTGAATCAATAAAATGAATATCAAAAAGATATATTATATGTTTTCTAGTTATTTGTTTGGTATGCAGTTATTTTTAGTATGAATAATAATTGATACAGAATCTGAATTCAGTGGACATTTAGTGTGAAAAGTATGAATCATTAATCAATAACTATTTGGTTTATTTATTTGCAGGCTAAGAAAGATGCCCCCGTTAATGAAAAGCCAGATGTTGTTAAAACACATTTAAGAGACATGATAATTGTTCCAGAAATGATCGGAAGTATTGTTGGTGTCTACAATGGCAAAGCTTTTAACCAAGTTGAAGTCAAGGTAAGCAAAAAAAAATTATGATAATTTAATTATAGAGGTTCTTGTGTAGTGTAAAAAATAATAATAATCAGTTTAAGTAAAAGTGGAACAAAAAGAATAATTTTAATGTTTAATTTATATTATGATATATTATTTTGTTTTACATTATGAATACGTGTGTGCATGAATATATAATGCTGTGTAGTTTTGTTTATTATTGCTTTGAGGTATGAAATTATTGGATAACAATTTTTTATTTCCTTCCTTTAGCCTGAAATGGTGGGACATTATTTGGGAGAATTCTCTGTAACATACAAACCTGTTAAGCATGGGCGACCGGGTATCGGAGCTACTCATTCATCTCGTTTTATCCCATTGAAATAAAAGTCTTTTATCAGAATTGTTCCCATTATATAATTTGTAATAATTGAATAAAATATAAAGTTATTACAATTAATTATAATAAAAATGATAAACTACTATTATTTCATACTCTAATAAGATATTAATAGTGTCGAGTATTAATTTTTAATCTTACTGGAGTTTAGTGTATAATTGAGCCATTCATGGCATCGGAATCAACAAACAAACTATACTAGATCGGCTCAAAAATAAAATTCACTTTTTTATATTTTGTTATACCTGTGCTGTGTCATGTGTCATCTAGTTTTCATAAATTCTCAAGGCAACCGTTTCAGTCTTCAGTCACTGTTTATTTTTTTAAGTATAGAAAGTAGAAAGTATTATACATTTTATTATAGATTGTGGTTCTCGTGGATTATATTATAGTATTTGGAATTTGGAGTATTATAGTATTTACACTTTACACGATTTTTATGACTTTTTCATCATCATCATCATTGATGATTGGCGTGCACTCACGTATCACGTATAATAACTACTATAATATTATTATGATAGACGAGATGGGGAGGTAGATGGTATTTTGAATTTTGAAGATCACATTTCCTCTGTAGAATTATGGCTTATATCTCAAATGGAATGGGAAGAAAATTTAATCATTGCACTAATATTGGAAAAAAATAACAAGGAAGATAACCGATCAACTATATATTCACAATTCACATTTAGCAACCAGTTTAACCTCAACATTTACATGTACATAAGGATGCCAAAAACTTCTATTTCCAGCACTACACGCCGCTCAGTCCATTCAGGATATGATTACAAAATACTATCCAGGAAGGCAACTAAATTTAATCAACTACATTTTGGAGCTAACTATGATCCGTAATCAGCAATAATTTATTATTTCAGGCATACCTATCATGTTGCAAAATTTTTTAAAACGAGAACAACTCAGTTTGAATAATAAATAACAATAATATTATTAAGACTACTATGAAAAAACATTTCAGGGAACATGAAGCCATCGATTTGAAGGAAACTGCACTGAGTGCCCAAACACTGTCATTTTTCAGAATGTTTAGATACTCAACTTTATTTGACTACGTTTTAATGGCTATAGGGATTTGTTTTGCTCTAACTTCTGGACTTCTTCTACCTGCCCTCGTGTATACGTAAATATTTCCAATTTCCAATCATTTTCAGCCGCAAAACTTATTAATTTTAAAGCATTGAATTGTCATAAAATTTTCTCGTTATCAACTTTTCTATTTCAACCATGCCATGTGAATAGAAATCATCATAATTCTTTTCAGACTTGGACTTTTCTTTGTGTATGCACATGAAATGGAATTCGAGTGTAGCATGTTAGTATTTTTTCATCAAAGAACGTTTCTATAATTTTGGTAGAAATTTTAGAAACTATATATGTATATTAAATACAACTTCAAAGTATAGTCAGGAGTATGTACTTGGACAAAGCTTTAACACTTGTTTAATGCCTTTAATGTCTGTTTGACTTTTGATTTTGTATGTAATACGGTATTATTATGTGGGGGGTTGTGTAGAGTAGATGGTGAAAGATTCATTTACACACATCTTGGATTATACTTGGCCATTGCGTTTCTAATCAGCTCATTCAGCTTTCACTGCTGCTTCATGTGGTCTTCAAACCGACAGGTTATTAATATGTAGACTAAAAATTGTACATTTAAAAAAAGATGGATTTACCAAGATTTTACATATGTTATGTAGCGTACTTGAAAATAATTATCAGTCAAAGAGCCGGAGTTTTTGATGACTTTTATATTACTTTTTACAGTTAACTCGTATCCGGTTGACATACATGGAGGCAATTTTACGAAAAGATTTTGCATTTCTTGATAATTATATTGATCGAGATCTGGCTTTAAGGTTTACAAAGTATGTAAATATTGGAGATACATATTTTTAATTTGTAATTATTAATTATCATTATCCTGTCTTAAGACTAAATCTTGTGCTTTCTTGTTTAGTTAATAATTGCGTGTACAATACATGGATACTGTTTTCCTTTTTCAGTGACATTACAGATATGCGATATGGAATCGGTGAAAATATTCCAAAATTGATCATGTACATAGAATCTTCTTTCGTCCTGTTAATCATTGCTTTCGTCGCTCATGCCGAGTTGGCTCTTGTCACTCTCGTCTGCGTCCCATTATTTTCCATCACGGCTTATATTCGTCTCAAAGTGGCTGAGACACTCATGAGGAAAGAACAAGAGCAATATTCAAAGGCAGATGCCATGGCCGCAGAAATTCTTTCTTCAATTAAAGCCGTCAAAGTCTTCCAAGGAGAAGAGAAAGAACGGAAGCGTTATGCAAAGGCACTTTTCTCCATGAAAAAGTTATGGGGGAATGTGATCATAGCTGCAGGATCGTGTGGACTAATGTGGTAAAATTTTCACTTTACCTTTTTACAATAATTTTTAATACATACGGCTGAGCTTTTTTGCTTTTTACATTTTTGAATTTTCTGATTTTCCATTTTCTTACTTACTTCCTTGTAGGATTCTTCCTGCTGGACTCCAAGCCATAATGTATTACATGTACTTGGAATTTTTTGAAGAAAAACAACCAGTGATTCAGAACCACTGCGAAATGCATGAACACACCAACTTTTTGCTGTCAGGTCTTAATACGGGAATCAAATTCAGCGTTCTGTATTTCGTAAGTGCGTACTATTTCCTTTCAATTTCCAAGATCTTGTACAGCTTATGCATTTTATATTTTATGTGTATGTGTATCATTATGGTGAGGAAATTTTGATAGTCCTTAATACAATATAAAATATACAATACATCGCATATTCAGTAAAAGCTTATTCTCCATGGTGCATAGAATGGTAGAATTAAATACATAGCGTCTGAGTGACTAAGTGTGCTCATATTTTTCCATTTCAAACATTAACCACAAATTAAGCAAAGAAAACAAAACCTAAAATAACGATCTTTGGGTCTAATGATATCTCCAAATTATGTAGATTCTATGTACCAAATCTCAATTTTTTACGTTTTACGATTTAATTGTAATTAAATGCTAAAGTGGTTAACGTCCAACCAGCACACTTACAAACCAAAACACACTTAACCACTTTAACCCTGTGCATTTCAAAATGTAGCATTCAAATTTCAAATCTTGGGTTCATCCATTCAACTTTGTGTCCAAATTTTGATAGTTCATGAAATTGTCCACGTATGAATAATGAATAATTAATAATAATTATTATTATTATTGAATCTTCTACAGATTTTTCTAGCCGTGTTGTTTGCAAGTATGTACTGTGCGCTGGTCCCCGTGATAGTTGAAAAAGTTCGGAGAGCTCAACGTGTAGCAGCTGAAGTTTTCTTTACCATTGACTGGTAAATTTTGTACATTTTTAAGACTTGTAATTTATAATTTGCGTCGTATGTGTGCGTTGTATATACATAAAATATACTTTTCATCTATTGTCAATTCTTTGAAATTTCTGAACTTTGAATTTGTAAAGATTTCAGATACTAGATACTATAAATGTCTTGATTTTGTGCTGTTGTCTCTTTCATTGAAAAGGGTTTCAAGAATTGACAATTTAGCTGAAACTGGTGAAATTCCTCGAAAACAAGCAATAGGAAAACTAGAAATGTACCGTGTCTTCTTCCGATATCCAAGAAAATCCACAGTAATGGCGCTGAATAATGTTTCCTTTACAATCTACCCTGGACAAATGGTATGCATTTTTGGACCCGTCAAATGTGGGAAAACAGGTATTTGCACTTTGCAAACCGAGGCTCAGTTACTGATTACTGATTACTGAGCATAAAGCCTGTATTATGTATTAGATGTTTGACATTTGTACTGCTGTCGTATCAGCATGTTGATCATTGATTCCGTATCCTTTTTCATTTTTCATCTAGCCATTGTTTATCTGCTGGCACGAATTTACGATGCCTGTTCAGGCCAGGTAACTTTCACCAGTGTTTTTTATTTTTCATATCACAAATCAGATTAGTAATAAAAAATAAAAAATATAATGTTGAACGTTCAAGTAGATATTAGCTATTATCTGATAGTTTTAAGTTTTAACTTTTGTATTTAATTTTGAACTATAATGTTTTTTTAATTTAGTATTTAGTGGTAATGTTTATCATGGGTTTGTTAAAATCGGAGGGTTTATAGGTGAAACTTGATGGGATTGACGTTGAGAAGTTGAACGTCCCTTGGCTACGCTCTCAATTCGGCATCATTTCTCAAGATCAAGAACTTTTCAATGCGACCATTGAAGAGAATGTTCGTTTTGGAAAATTATCAGCCACAATGGATGAGATTATTGATGCCTGTAAGGAAACTGGAGTGCATAATGATATCATGTCATTGACTGATGTAAGAGCATACACCTACAATCTACATTCTTCATATTTGTTTGCTTTCTTTCTCTGTTTCGCTTCAACCCATCCAAGAATTTTCCCCATGTAAATTTTTCGTAGTTCTTACATCTGACATATAATTTGTACAAATTATGCATGTTCTGTATTCTGTAAAAAGGGTTACAGTACGGTTGTTGGATTTCGCTCAACTGTCAAACTTACAGATATTCAAACGAAGAAAATACATCTGGCCCGACTTTTTCTCCAAAGTCCAACAATTATGATTTTGGATGACTACATTCCAAACATTGATGAAGAGTTTGAAGATTTCTTGATGAACTCATTCGACAGGTATCGAGAGAAAGCAACAATCATCTTCACTTCCGATAGGGTCAACTCTATTGTAAAAACCTGTGATGTCATTTTTTCCATGAGAGATGGAAGAGTGAGTATTAATTTTTAATTTTGAAGCACAATTTTAAATTTTTTGAAAGTGCGAATTAATTTTTCTATTAGTTTGCAACAAAGTAAATGCCCAAAGCAAAAGGTGAATCTTGTCCTTGTTTTGATGTGCAGGTCGTAGAAGTTGGGAATCATGAGGACTTATTTGAGAAACAAGGAAGCTATTTTGATACAATCCATGATAATTTGGAAGAAAAATTCGGTATACAAAAGACAAAAGACACAAGACAAATAACATAAAACATAAAAATCACAGATTTGTACTTTCTGTTGTCAATTTGAGAACGTTTTGAAAACGTTTTTAAAAATATTTTTAAAATACTAACAAAATAATTTAGTTTTTTTTAACAATTTCATTCAATTTGATATTATTTAATGTAAAATGTAAAATAAATAATGTAATAACTGTAATATAAATGGATTTTAATGAAGGTCAGAAGCCATTTTTTACATCTCAACTCACGTCTTACAAGTTTGCAGCGGCAATTAAGCGGAAGCACCAACTTCATGACATAGCCAATAATGTGGACAATGCCCAGTTGCTGAAAGATAAATCTTTGTTCCAGTCAGCTTATCTCGTATGTCGTGCAGATTTACCAACTTTTCATGAACGAATATTTCAGATTTCAAATATAAATTATAAATTATAAATTGTATGTTTTCAGTTTCGATTTTAAATTTTAATGTTTAGTAAATTGAAGCTTGAAAATATTACGAAAAGCAAAACTTGTTTGAATTCTTTTGTTTCTAATGTTTAATGATTTTTATTTGTGCAGAGACACACAGATCCACTATATAATCAGAGACGAGTTCAACCGCGAGTAATGGGTGGTTTTCATAGATATCAAGTGTACAATAGTATTCAAACGAACGCGTGTAAGTTTGTGCTTTGCTTTTCATTTTTAATCAGAAGAATTTTTTGTCTTTCAATTCATAATGTAGACTGTCATAATGAATAATGCCCAATTTTGACTAAATACAAGTACAAGTTACAAGCACTTGAGTTTCATATTAGATGCCTCAATGACTTTCTCCACTTTCACTTTACAGATTATTACAACAAACTTGTTCGCAGTACGTTATTGCGTGAGAGAGGTATGAAAAATGTCCACACGTGTTACTTTATTTCATTTTACAGCAGTGTCAATTGTTCATTTTTTTATTGAGCATTATTATTTGTTACTTATTATTTATCGATTAGTTAAACTTTTTTAATCATAATTTATAATTCGAGAATCATGTACTTGTTTTGTGCTCCTTTTCAATTCTCAATTTCCAATAGACTTGAGACAAAAGCTAATGGAACCAAAACACTTCATTCTATGTTCGTTCAGTGTAAAAAACTTAATCCGCAGACTTTAATTTAAAATTTAAAACTAAACAACAATTAAAACATTAAAAATTAAAAGTGCATCACAGAACATGACTCATTTAAAATTATATTTTATATTTTGAAATTCTAATTGAGCAGCAAATTCAGATCAAAAATTATCTCCTGTACCTACACCACCCGCCAATTCTAAAGGCAAAATTTCGATAAAAAGTTCTACAAGCAATGGCACAGGAAAAATTTCTCCGTGGCAAAAAACACTGCTGGCGTCTGTTCTTAAAACAAAATCAAAAATGCGAGCTAAAAAAAATTCTGGTACTTCACTCATCATACACACTACACACAATATACTGAAATGCAAAACAAGATATTGTACGGGTTATTGTCGGTTAATTGTTAATGTTGCTGGCTTTGTGTTCTGAAAAACGGACGTAATTTAGATGACACGAGTGCTGGAGATAATGTAGATCAAAATCAGGATACCTCTAACAGTCCAGGGAAACCCAAATCCAAAAAATCTTCTGTATTCTTCTTCGAACCTGGACAGACAGTGTCGGATGAAAAACTCCAGCATTATTTAGGTTGGACCATAAATTCCTCTCCAGATAATGAGAGTATTTCTTCAGATGATTCACATGCTTTTTGGGATGTCTACAGTCGAAATCTTCAGTCTGCTTTGAGTGTTAAGTTAAATCCAAAAAATTGGAAAACATGGAAAGAGTATCTGAAATTGATGAGATTTTCTTGGCCTTATTTGCTCATCTCCAGTTTTACATCCTTCATCATTGGAGTTTGTAGCTGTGCAATTATATACGAGGAGTCACAGTTATTTCCACACTATACGTCATATTTGTACAGTAAGGATTACGTAGCCAACAATTCTAATTTAACAGAACCACATAGAAGAGCTGGAATTCCTGCGTACGAGAACCGTGGAGAGCTCTATAATCGGACTTGCATTTATATGGTCGTATTTTCAATTATTGCTGCTATTTCAGCTATTGTTCAGGTACTAATTTATATTTTTAGTAAATCATATTGTTTAAAGAAATATGTAACAAAAAAAAAGTACCAAAACAATAATTCATGCTGCAACAGACATAAATACACGAAAAATACATACACAAAGAGGCTTTTTAACGATTATTTATTTATTTTAATTTTTAATTTTATAGGAGCTCATTCTCAGCCTCGGGATTTTCCGCTCAAACAATGCAATGCGACAAGAAATATTTGCTCATTTCCTTGAGCAGGTAAATTAGATCAGGTTTTCTCAATCAATTTGTATGTCCTTGTTGTAGCTTTAGAATTTGGAATATATTGAAAATTGATTCTGTGTAAAAAAAAATATTTCAGGATTTGGAGTGGTTTGATTTTCCAGAGCATGACATTGGGAGCCTTTGTGATTGTCTAGCTACTCAAACAGCTTCAGTTCAAACTACTTTTGCAGCTGGATGCACTTTGTGTTTCCAGAGTCTTGCGATACTTCTCTTTGTGCTGGTTGCGTTTTTTGATAGGACTATCAATGATGGCGAGTATGATGATGAAGTGTATGTTCTCCTCACTCTAATTCCGGTCACAATATTTTTTGGGTATTTTGAAGAGTCAATGCTTGGAAGATTCAACGGAGTAGTGGCTGCTAATCTGGAGCAATCATCCACAGTAGGGAAAAAATTTAAATTTAAAATTTAATGTTTCATCCATGTACAACATGTATAATGTATAATATGTACAGTGTACATATAGTTTAAAGTCTTTTAAATCTTTCAAACGTTCAAATATTTGACCTTTCAGATTCAATACATCGTGATAACAAATCTTCGTGATGTCATTATATTAAACCTCGGGTCGTATTTTCAACAAATACACGCCAAAAGCCTTCATGATAATTTGTAACGAACACATACAATTTCTGTTTTAATGTTTAAAAAAGGAAAATAACTATTTTATGCAAAACGTAATCGTATTACGTATTACGTAATGCAGTCAAAAGTTGTATTATTTGTCATTTTATAATAAAAATCACGTATTCACGTTACCGAGAACAAAATGGATAATATTGTCATTTTTTGTTTGTTTATTTTTATTAGGAACAAGGTTAAATTTACATTTCATTGTTTATTTTGGAGGCCATTGGGATTCGCCTTGAGCAAAGCAACGTACTTTCTCCTCTTTCATATTTGGTTGTGGGTGCAAGCAAAACAACTGGAAGGAAAAGAACATGAACCACCGCAAGTGGCCGCAAAGAAAATTGCAACGTTTTACTTGTGAGTGCAATTTCTTTCAATTCAACAAACTGTATTTTACAGAGGTGGAAAATTTTAGGAAAATCAAGTTTGGTATGATTAGTTGTTTGTTCAAAACATAACAAATATGAAAA
>JAQGBH010005785.1:0-13652 GCA_034698265.1 Sminthurinus aureus | reverse complement strand
TCCGGTTGACCTGTAATTTGACCTCAAAGTCACTAAAATTTCAATAAAATTGACCTTTCGGGGTCAATAACTTGAAAATACCCGCGCATTTGGGAGTTTGACTATGATATTCGGAATCAGCATGTCGAAATCTATCGAATGGTATAGGTTTCATTTAAATCCGCCGCTAGTCACTGAAAAAGTTGCATTGTTAGTTAAAGGGCCCGAGTCACGTTGAATCTTGAGATTTGACATTTTTGAACTAGAAATATATGGAAAATAATCGAATTCATTAAGATTTTTGGCAATATGGAAAGAGTGGTCCTTATATGGAAAAAAGGAAAAAGGAGTACCCAAAAAACCTACATGGAATAAAAAATAAAACACTTTTGCAAAATCTATATGTGGAACAAATTTTTTTTATATATGGAACATGTGGAACAAAAGGTTATTCCAAAAAACTATATCTGTTGCTGCAGTTTTTTAATTTGTGATTCACGATTTGTAAATCAAAACAAAATCAAGACGACATCTTAATTTATTTTCCAATCGTACTACAATGGTGAACCCATGTCTGAGTCCGATGTAAGTGTCAGCAGTAAATCCAGTCTTTTCCATACTCCGGACGGCACTCTATTGGACACGCAGGTGTCAGATATCCATCCGAGACTCTGGTACCCACAAAATCACGTCTGGAGCTTCTTTTTCTTGGAAACGGTATGCTATCGTTGAAATGTTTGCACATGTAGCTGTCATGGATCATTATGAGGTGCTTGTACTTTTGATAAAGAACGCTGTTCAAAAGTTCCTGGTCCTGCGGTATCGGGACCTTGAAAACAATTTTCAACATTTCAGTTAAGTCTTTCTGTGATTAGATTGGAAGGAACATAATGCAACTAAATAAGTCAGTGAATATTTTAGCAATAATTCCTGTGCGCGTATGTGCCTGAATGCGGTTATGCCAACATTGGACTGTGATCTCCAAAACGAAAAAACATGTGACGTCTTAAATAACTGAGTTTTTTAAGGATTTGGCTACTTTTAGATTTTTGAAATGGCTTGACTTTGGCGCCATTTATCGTTTTTGGTAAGTGAATGAAGGATTGTGAATTCGGTGGAGATTTCAAAACAGTTGAACAAAATTCTTCCGTGTCAGTAGAAATTTCGATTCGATGGATTCGAAATTCCCACCGAGTACATAACCCTTCGTTAAAGGGGCATAATGAGCCGACTATTGTGATTCTGTGACACGAGATGTCTCATGTGTCGCGCTCCGTTTAAATATTCATCATGTACATACTTTGACCCCAAAATCCACTTAATTGTTATTAAATTTAATAACGTTTTAAATATAAAACTTTAATTAACTCAAGTGGGCTCAAAAAATCGGGATTTTTGTGAAGAACAATTTCTACTTATTTAAAAGTGAAGTGTTAAAATAAATAATATTACGCTCATAATATTCAAAAACAATTTCCTTTGTAAAAAGTATCAACTTTAATTGAAGTTTTAATTAACTTGTCAATTACATTTTGTTTTAAAACTAGGTATACGTTGTGGTGCATGTGTTTTTCTTTCATATGAGCCAAATCTCGTCAATTTTAGTTTTGATTTGAAGGAAAAATAGGCATTCTCCCAAAGCAAGTTCTGTAATGCTTTTGCCATATACACTGGGCGCCTTTAATGGTGAATTTGTTCGCATTGAACCGTTGTGCATAGACAAATGCACGATTTATTGAACATTGAACATTGAAAATTTATTGGACAAGTAAAAAGGGTCTCGCTCACGCAAGCACACAAAATCTGAGGCATAATCAATGAGTAATATTCAACATTCATGCAATGAATAACAATTAAAAAGTTTATTATCTTTTTCATTTTTTTGAACTTAACATTACCAACTTCTACTCTTGAATATACCATTCAAATTTAGACTGTACAGTTTAAATGATCGTAATTGTGTAACAGCGTAAAAATTTGTAAAGTTTGAAATCAGTCAAAGAACCATTTTCTCGTACTTTTCCCATGCCAATGTCATTTTCTCTGCTCACAATAAGTAACTAGGCATGATTAACACATACTTTTAGTCCCGAATTGTTGTAAATGTTGTTGCTGTTGATTTCTTCGCCCGACTTTCACTTTGGTCACTTGCGGAGGTTGAAAAGTAGCAAGGCAAGTGAACTTCCAACCATTTGAATGCAGCTACAACAAAACAACCAAAATCCATCATTTGCTTGAAAAATCAAACAACGTAACATAAAATAACATAACATTTGTAGTGAGAAAAACCTTTAAAGAGAGAATATTTGTCAGAGAGTTGTTCTCGAATCGTTTTATTGCAGACAAAGAGCCAAAAGAGGAAGAAAGGCTGCAAAAAGTTATAAATGTCAAAGATGAACCAGTACCAAGAAACCTCAGTGCCAGTTTCTGCCAGACCAGAAATAATTTCAAAAATCCACGAAATTCCCATGATCACAAACAACTTAAGGCACAAAATCATCCTGAAAATTGAAAATTTGACCATTATTTTATCATTTCTTCCGGTGACGACTACGAAAAGGAAAAATTATGAATCACATTTTGTGTTTTATTTTTCCTTTCTTACTCAGCGTTGTTGCTCTTTTCAGTGGTGGTGGTGATTGCTGAATTTTCCCCTTGAAGTCGTTTCCTCCCTCTTTTCATTCCCATGACAATTTTGGTTGTCAAGGAAATGAAAATAAAATTGGGGAGGAATAAAATAATTGTGGGGTAGATGGAGTAGGCTGGCACAGCGGTGAGGTCCAAAAAACATCGGGATTTTCCGTAATTTGGCCGAATGACCCGGTCGTCAAACGGACTAAATTCAAGAATAATTTAAAATCAATTGGAGACATTTTGAAGAAAAAACTGATGCAAAAACACATGTAGTTTTGTTTTTCAATCATGTACCTAAATTGGTGCTCGATAATCAGTGAAATTGTCACGACAATCGTTGGGATTGCCAGGGAAAATAAACAGTAGCATAAAAATCGCTTGTGACCGTTTGAACGCTGATTGGCCGTTGTCATAGAGCTGAAATGAGCACAGAAAAAAAGTGGAATTCAGGATAAAGAAAAAATTGAACAATCATACTATTTTTGTGTCAGCTATTTTGTATGTGATTATAACCTGATTGTCGCCCAAAGGTCAAAGTTCACCATGAGCATCCAACAAAAGGCAGAAATCTGAAAAAAATGAGTGGCAACAGCAATAAACATACAAAAACCGTCTAATTTTGTATGGACGAGTCTCACACCAGTGCAAAAGAACCAGAGGAACATTGACAAACAGAAGGCGGCTTTTGTCCATCCGTGAATATTTTGCTGCTTCCAGGTCAACCCGAAAACAACCACGATGAGCAAAAGGACAAAACTCGAGATAAAAACCAAGACTGTGACGACCATGTCCTTGATTTTCTGCAGCAGATAAAATTATTATTATTTTACTTCTTTAATTTTAATTTTAATGCATTTTACGGAATCAATTTCAAAGTGGATTTCTTTATCTGTGTCAAAATACTGTATGAAATTGAATTAAATCATGCGATGTTTACGGCGGATTCTGACTCTTTGGGTGGGCACTGGATCACCATAAAACTTTCTACTCGAATTCCGTCGAGTGGGTCAATTTCATCGGATGTGAGCTGATCAATATAACCGTCGATACAGTATTGACTTGACTCCAGTTTTTCCCACGTGTGATTTAAAGTGTCTCTCGTTTCCACTTGTCCATTCTCCAGCACTCGAACGCTGTTCATTATTAATTGGATATTAAGAATTAAAATCCAGTCACTGGATAAAACTACATCAAACAACATCAAAAAACTTACTCTTTAAATATAATTGGAGAATATTTTTCTCTCTGGACTTTTCCTTCCAGTTGGTACGGTAAAATGAGAAGCGAAGCATTTGGACACGGAAGGCTGAAGTTGTAATTCGGATTAATTCCCTTATTTTTCATAAGTGTTGGTTTCCACGGAAGATGCTGCGAGTAATGGCAGGTGGCCGCTTTATTCTTCCCCGTCGTTAAGAAACCATCCATCTCACAACATTTCTGTAGTGTGGGAGGAAAATCTGGGTGAATTGAATTTAAATTCGTATTTGAATCTGGTTGACCACAAATCTCAACGGTCAAAATCCATTGGCTCGTCCTACACGTATTGCCAAATAGTTACAATAAAAAAGACATTTTCATTACATTATTAATTGTTCCTGTTAAAAATTTGTTTGGATACGGATAAAATGGATACTTTTTTTACTTTGAACTTTCGAGTTTTTTGACGCAGTAGTTTTCGGGATTGATAAAATAGTTGAGTGTATGGTTAAAAAATCCATAGTTCCAAAATACGGGTTTGTCATCAAATACTGCGGTTTCATTTTCTGAAGTCAATGTTGATGTAAAATTGAAGGGAATTTCAACGGTTTCTGCTTTGCACCGATTTTTGGAACGGTTGAAACTGGATATGAATTTAAAGTCAAGATACCAATCTTGATCAAAATATCCAAAGACGGATGTAAAGCGTTGAACGTCTGAAGTGAAATTGAAGGAGTTCGAGTCACATTTATTTATCACGAGGGAATTTACTTGAGTCTCATCAGAATAGAACATATCGCCCGGTTTGACATTGGCATTCTCATCGACACGGACATCCACATCCGCAGAGACGGGAGAATAAATATTACCAAAATTGAAAAGTACAATTAAAATCCACAAAAAACGCACAAAATCAATCCTCTTGAGCATGATGAATCAAACCCCCAAATTTTCTTCCTCCTTTATAAATGTTAAATCTAAATAATTTACAATTTGCACTGTAAAATCTACACGTTTGATACACTGGCAAATGTTTTTACACATCATAAGCAAAAACTGTCTTTTTTGTCTTTTACACATGAAAAACTTTGAAGAATGGAAAAAGGAAATGAGAAAACCAGAAAAATGAATGAATTAAATTTTAAAAGAGGAAATATTCAGTGAAGTGTAAAAGAACGCTGTTCACGTCACGCTGTTTTATTCTGCCTTTTGCTGTTTGCTAAAATCTAGAATCCAGGACTCAGCATCAAAATATTCAACATTAAAAGCATCAGCAAGTAGAAAAGTGGCTTTTGTTAATTAGTATTCCATAACTATTCATTTTTATCACTTTTGTGGTTTCGTCGGTTCGTTTTGACTGGATATAATTAACTGACCAAAACAGAAAAACATGGGTAATTATCCACAATTTTCCTCTAGTGTCATCGCATTGCAGAAAAATTAAATGTTCGTCATTTTCTTTGCTTCTGGTTGTACGCTGTAGGCTGTTGCAATTTGATTGCAAATTTTTACCCTTTCTGTAGAATTTTTACGTGTATTATCATTTTAGGGGTAGCGTGCAGCTTTGCAAAGCTGCCTTTTTTGTCTGGTCAAATTTATCCGTCTGTCTGCAAACCTGTTTGAATTTTTTCTAGCTCCCTTGCTTTTTCTCTTTTTTTCGGGATCTGGACAAATTAAATTTTGAGTTTTGAGCTCCAGCGCTCTCTCTTAAAAAGACAATCTCTTAGTTTGTAAAAGTTCAGTCTGTAGAAATTCAGAATCTGCTTGATCATTATTCGATTTGAAGGGTTTAAGTCGGAAGAAGATGAATAAACATCAAAATTTTGTACTGATTATAATGGAGTGGATTATAATTTTATTTGGCAATGTAATAAAAAGTTTAAAGCTTTTCAAAAGAAAAATTATTCTATGAATTTTGCTGCAGGCAAAGTTTGGACTGCGATGCGCATTTATGAATCAAGATCATCGTCATTTTATCAGTATGTCAATTTTCATACCAAGTTTACAAGAAAAGTGTGGAGCATCTACGGAAAAGGCAAACGCCACACGTTAAAAATCAAAAATAAAAAGTATTTTACGCATGTAGAATGTAGAATTTTGTCTTATGAAGTTGCAGCTGACTCTTGTTTTCGTTCTGGCTTCTTTTGTCTCTTTAGCTGAGTCTTTGGCTGAATCGGATTTTTATCTAGTTTGGTGCGTAAAATTCACGCAATATGTAATGAACTTGATCTTCTGTAGGTATACGTTTAATGTGGCGATTAAATCTCGGGCATTTGAAAATTTGATTTAATTAACCATTCATTTGAAATCTCGCACACAAGGTTAGAGTACCAATTTTTGCATGTATTTAATATGGAAAATATGCTACGAAAGGAAAGCGTGTGAATAAACCATCAAAATGTAATGCGACATGTAAATATTGAGAAACGGACGAGGGTGAAATATTTAATTTGGGATACTTTGCTTTGTCAGTGTAATTTATTTATTATTGTTATTAGCATAAGTTGAGAGATGACATTTATATTTTTGAAACATCAAGGCATCAGCAAAACATGTTGTTCATGTTTGAGTTTTGATTGCTTATTTATTTACATTTGCACTGGATTTAGACAACTAAAAATTAAGTAAATTTTGGTTTTAAAATTAACATTGATCAAAATGGTAACAAAGTTTTAGGACGCTGATAATACTTTAATGTAATCATCAACAAATCGAGGATTGAGAAATAACAACAAGGTACGAAATTCAAAATTCAGCATGCAAAATACAATAGGTCAAGGCACAAGGCTCATGGATGCAGACTTATCAACTTCTCAACCCCTGCAGTTTGACCTACAAGGCCGCCCCCTTCGACACAACCTGAAGCGAGTGGCGTTTAGGTTAAATTTGCCTAGTTTTAAAACATTTTGGCCATGTCCACCTGAACCAATGTTAGCTGGTCCTCCTGCCTCTAAAGTTGGCAAAATAGAGACGAGGAGCAAAACAACTGCAAAACCCACGATTCCCTGTAAAACAACAATTTAGCATGAATTCATCTTCAATCATTTCTGCAGAAAAAAATACTTTTGACAATGTTTTATGTATTTCAAGACAAAAGAAAATATATGAAAAAACTAACGTGTTTGTACATTTTGACTTGGCTTCTGGATTCTTGAGCTCTGATTCTTATTTTTCTCGATTCTTTCCTTCGGATATGTCGGGCGACTTGAGATTTTTGACTCTTGTTGTTCACCACAGAGAGCAAATGGACATTTGACCAACGATTTTAGATTTCACGACGTGTTATATCCAAAAATGTTCTAGGATTCTAATTTTCCAACAATTATGATTACACTTTTGCTGGTGGTTTGGAATTTGGAATTATGCATTTTCCTTTTGACTGTATTTAATTAGTCAACCGAGAAACAAGTAGCATGGACATTGGATAATTATATGCACAGTTTTCCTGCGGTCTCTTCTTACGCAAACCTCCCTTTTTTATACTGTGGGAAGAAAGTTGTGGTTGTTTGTTTTTAATTGAAATGATAATCGTCGCCTGTGCACTAAAATATCCTTAATTACCGACAATATTTTGTCGTGCATAAATTATAAGAGCGAGCTGTTTTCTGCATCCTGCATGTTAACATCTATCATCAATTTTCACTGCATCATTACATTTTGTTCATATGTGGCGTCCCATATGAATTATGGTCATATGGATTTTTGTAATTTGTGCGCTCGGATTGCAGACAAAATATTTTAGAACAAGAACTTTTTTCTTCCACCAGTGCTTAAAATTGTCCCCTCATTTTCAGAGCTCTAACCTCCAAAATTTAGTTTCAACAATCGCCGCTTTGTTTCAATTACAAAGTTCCATATTTCAGAAGACCATAAATCATATGGAAGGCCACATATGATTTATTATATCACAAATTACAAATTAAACTGCGAAATTTCCACTGTACACGATACACTACACATTTACATACGCATTAAAAGTATTTCAAACACGTAGAATTTTGTACAATATTAAGAATTCGCAGCTAATTCTCATTTTCGTTCTTTGATAGTTGATGATAAATTTTATTTTTATAGATGTAATTTTAATATGGTGAATAAATTGCGGGTATTTTAACAATCAATTCACTTCATTAAACGTTCCGTTGAACTCCCACAAAAAATTTATATTTACCAAGTTTTGCATGTATATTTAAAATGTGCAATGAATTCCAGTGTTTAAATAAACCAAAATGTGAAGTGAGTTGTAAATATTTTGACAACAGGAATATATCGTGGAAATATTTTGAGAAAAAACGAGGGTTTTATGCTTAATTTTTCTTTAGTTACGAAATCCATAGCAACAATTTAGAGTAACTAATGTCTGCGTTTGCTTGCACTTTTAAAAACGATTTTGACCATTTCTCAGCCAAATATTAACATTTTGCCCCCGGATAAAAAGGAATTAACATTTTGAGCTCACCAGCAACAACTTTTACTTTGGATGTAACCAGATCAAATTGATACTTTTCCCACAAAATGAGAAAATAGACAATTTTGTTCACAAATTGGCAAAAATCGAAAATCCTGGATTGTGGTTAACCCAGAGAAAAGTTAGAAACTTGATTTTCGGCACAAAAATACTTTGACCCAGCTCCCGCCACAGGAGTTAATAAAATATGAAAATTTTCCATTTTTGAGGATTCCTGACCTTTTCTTGGGCTGTAATAATGTTTTGAACATTGTTATGGACAGTCGATTTTTTTGATATTTTGAGAAAAAGTGTCTCTTTGAACGAGTAACAAAACGTTGTTGGTCTGAAGGATGACACTTTTATACTTTGGCTACAATGACAAATAGCATGTCATTTTATGTATGTTTAAATTTAGCCATTTTCAATAAAGTCTGATTGCTGTCGTGTGACTGCTCAAAATGATTCTCTCGATATCCTGAGTCTCAATTTATTAATGATTTTTAGTATTTTTATCCGTGCAGCCACCCACAGTAAAAACTGTTAGCACATGTTCAACGTATTTGTTGAAAATTTAGAAAACAGATTTCGGTTGCAAATGACAACATAACAAACTAAATTCAAATTCGTTTGCTTCATAAATTTCGAAAAATGTTGCAAATTGTTTTGAAGTGGGGAGAAATGATTGAAATCGTAACTAAAGGGGTCTGTGATTTTTTTCACGTTACTTGTTGATACTTTGCTTTGTCAATGTAATTTATTTATTATTGCTATTAGCATAAGTTGAGAGTAGAGCTTTTCGATAACCCTAGAAACGAGATATCGATAGAAAAACCAATCTCGTATCAAATTCTCGAATTATCGATAATTCGATACAAATATTTATAAATAAATATTCTAAAAGAATCTAAATAAGAATTATTGTAATTCTAGTTCCACAATTGGATGCAGTGAAATTTTCTTGCCCATTAGATAAAATCTCGACATACAACAAAACTCAACGTTTTTTTTATTAGGTATCCATAATGATATGCACTAAGAACGCAAAATTTAACCTGTTAAAATATAAAAAAGGTTTACATATTTTTGAATTCCGGATTTCGAAATAAGTGTCGCAAAAAGCATATCATGTCGAGAGTTTTGTCACTCAGACTAGATCTGATTTTTGTGCAAATATAACCGGCAATTGAAAAGGCTCTTTCACTTTCTACGCTCGTCGGCTTAATGGTTAAAAGCATTTCGTAGCACTTTGTTAAATAATAACCACGTCCTTGACCCTTGATTTTGCATTGGTCAAAGTAGGTCATCTCCTTTGAAATAATTTTGTCCAATCTGGATGGTCTGTTTTCTGAACATTCCTTAGGCTGGTTCACAGCAGCAACTTTTTCTTTGAGTCTTTCCTCAAAAGATTTTTTCTTTTTGCGTGGCGCTTCCATATTCTGTTCCACATTCTCCTTATTTTCAGTTTCAGAAACGATTGTAGGTGAAGGGAGTGGACATAAACGCTCACAAAGCTTGATTATGTGATTTTTTATTGCAAGTTTTGTGGGAAACCCAAAAATTTCCCCCGTGGTCAATTCCTCCCACAACTCTGACTCATTTTCTTCTTCTTGAAAAACAGAAAAAACTACACCCTCCAGCTCATATTCTTCTGCAGTCGGTAGGATTTCATCATCCTCCTGCTCCTCCTTCTCTCTTTTCTCTTCTTCCTCAACCCACGTATTATAATCATCATCATAACTTCCATCATGCAAATACTGGAGGACTGCAAAGTTTATTGTCCACCTCTCTTTAATTCGTTGACGGAGACGGCGAACGAGCAACTTTGAAAGAGGATTATCTTGCATTTCAAGCTCTCTAAAGGTCTCCTTTAATGCCGCTCGAGCGGTCAGTAAGTTCGCGTCTCGAGAACACAAAGTCTGGAAAACATTTCAATAATTCAAAAACGAATAATAATAATATGTAATTTTAGTATGCATACTAATAATTTTCATAGAAAGTAAAAAATAGGAGTTCCTTTACTTTAACTAGTAGCATGACTGGTTTGAGTGAGTTCAAAATGCATGAAAACATGTATTTCTCCTTTAGCGAAATCTTAATATCAGTTTTTAGTTCACGGAGCGTAGTGTCAATCATCCCTTTTACCATCCAATAACGATCCAACATTTGATACATTGACGACCAGCGCGTTTTTGAATCGACAAAGAGAGAATATTCCTTCCCAAATGTTTCATTAATCTCATTTTGTAGCTTGTGATTATTTTTGGAGGAGTTTTTAAAAAAAATTCCAGCAGCACGGACTTTAGAGATAGAACTTTTTAGATCCATATTTTTAAAATCTACCTCCGTATTCATCACACCGATTTCTACTCCCTCAGTTAAATTTTCCTCTGTTCTTTCAGTCTCAGTTGTAATTTGTAAGGGTCCTGACTCTTCTAGAGCTGGAGTTGATGTGGTTTTGGCATATAGGATGTCTTGTACGGCCAATTGTATTCCGTGAGCGAGGCAAAGTTGATGTTCTGCTATGGAATTCCTTTTTATTTTCTCCATCACTTTTGTTCCATCAGTAGTACAGGACACGATTTGAGTATCAAAATCAATGCCAAATTCCAGTAGGCGCCCACTGACCTTTTCCATCAGTGTTTCTGCATCAGCCGAATCAGTCAAGCGGACTAGTCCGAGATTCCAGTACTGATTTAATTTAGTAAAAACTGACAAATTAATATACTGTCTATTTGCAACGGATCGCCATTCGTCAAAATCGCACGAGAAATATTCTCCTCGGATTTTAATTTCTGCAAATACCTGTAGAATGTAGATTGTTTTATATCCATGTAGAGTTTTTTAACATTCAGGAAATATAAAATCAAAGGAGTAAGTACACTAGTTGTAAAAGTATATGACTCACTCCTTTGAGTCCTGCCTTAATTTTACTTCCATATTCCATTAAATGTTTTTGAATTGTACTTGGAGCCTTTGGAAGTTCGCATACTATATTATTCATTTTCATCCAAGATTCAATACAATTCCGTAAGTCTCCACTAGTTGAAAACGATACAATTGCAAATCCGTCCAGTGCTATCATTCTCGAGATCATTGATTGAACGGGGAAATTCGCATTGAGTTTTTGGAGAAAATTGGATGGCACTTCTATTAATGGGGTTTAATACAAACTGTGATTATGATGAAGAATTTAATAATAATTTATTATAATAATAATTATTATTTATAACGGGTTTCAACCTGCAGTTTGAACTGTCCCTTCTCCATTCAATTTACGAAACTGTCGTTTTTTTGCTTTAATAGTATGCCTTTCTGCATGATTGTGGAGGCCACTTGTGTTTCCACAAGTCGTGGGAACCGAATCACCACAAATTTTACATATACCACTCTTCCTGTCCTCAGTTCTCGAGAATAAATTTCTTATACTGGGTAAAAGAATCTTCTCGTCTTTGTACTCTAAAAACTCGTCCCAATTTTCTTGACGAGCCCCTGAACGACTGCTACTAGAAGAATCTTCTGCCATTTTTAATGAAATTAATGGTACGAAGTAGACAACGGTGACAATTATTTATATAGAAGTCTCAATGGGCACAAAATTTCATTGCAAACAAAAAATTAGAATGAAAAAAAATTCTGACGGAAATATCGATATATCGATATTCATCTCGTTTCTATCGGTTCTCGTTCTCGAAATAACAAAGGAACTTCTCGATAGTTGCTATCGAGACAAAATCTCGATCAAAAGCTCTAGTTGAGAGATTACATTTTTATTTTTGAAACATCAAGGCATCAGCAAAACATGTTGTTTATGTTTGGGTTTTATATGCTTCTTAAAATATTCCCAATGAATTTAAGGAACTAAAAATAAAATAAGTTTTGCTTTTAAAATTAACATAGATCAAAATGGTAACAAAGTTTTAGGACGCTGATAATACTTTGATGTAATCATCAACGCATCGAGGATTGAGAAATAACTACAAGGTACGAAATTAAAAATTCAACATGTAAAATACAATAGATCGAGGCATGAGGCTCATGGATGCAGACTTGTCAACTTCTCAACCCCTGTGGTTTGAGCTACAAGGCCTTCCCTTTTGGCACATCCTGGAGCGTGTGGTGCCTTGGTCAAAACGGTAACCTTGTTGTGCAAAATTTTGGCCAATGAAAGCTGCACTCATGTTCACAAATGGAAATGGAACTGGTGCTGACTCTGAAGTTGACAAAATAGCAACGAGAAGCAGAACAACTGGAAAACCCACGATTCCCTGTAAAACAACAATTAACAAGTCAAACATTAATCACAAGTTTATCTTCAATCATTTCTGGAGTCCTCACAATTTTTTATGCATACTTAAAAACAAAGGAAAAGAAATAAAAAAACTTACTCGTTTGTACATTTTGACTCGGTTTCTGAAGCCTGGATTTTGGATTCTTGATCGTGGAGATTCTTCTTTCTTTAGTGTGTGTTTTGCGACTTGAGTTTTGAGACTTGAGACTTTTGACTAGTGTTGTTCACCACAGAGAGCAAATAGATATTTGACTAAAGATTCCAGATTTCACGACGTTTTATATCCAAAACATGTTCTAAGATTACAATTTTCCAAGAATTTTGTTCACTTTTGCTGGTCATTTGAATGTGGAATTATGCAAGAAGAAGCAGATCTCAGTTGAACTTTATTTATCAGTAAAGAGTAAATTCATCTTCATCTTTATCTTTATTTTATGAGTAAGTTTAATATTCAATGTACAGAAAATGTAGAGCAATTATACGCAGAGGATTAATTCATCCATTTGGCAAGTGATAAGGCCGTCAAATGTCAAGTCTACACGCTTAAATCAAAACTCAATTCTGCTTTGTCCTGTGTGCAAAAGCTCTTGATTTACGCTAGACTTTCCAGCTTTACTAGTAAATAAATCCACACCTTTCAGATACAAGATCCATGTACAATTCACAAGTTACAACTCTTTTCCTTATAAATAAACTTCAACTGATGGCATTATGCATGTGTTTTAACACTACAGACGCCGTTTCCCATTGAATGTCATGCTAGATGCTAAATGTCCAGTTGCTGCTTTCTGTTGACGTAGGTTGAGGTTTGAGTTTTGAATGTCGAGTGCGAATGAGGAAAAAACAATACGTCAAACGTGTAATTGTTTATGCAGCGTCTGCAATTCAATTGCATTCCCAAGATTTTAGCCCAATTTTACATGTGTGTTTACTGGGAATCGAAAGTTTGTATTTTGTGTTTTGTATTCTGACAGAATACACATGTGCAGACTCGGATTTTTTTTGAGTCACTTGACTCGTCACTTGGAAATTTTCGAGTGACTTGGGAAGTCACTCGAAATTCGAAGTCACTCGGTTTTTTCGAGTCACTCGGTTTTTTCGAGT
>JAQGBH010005784.1:0-13653 GCA_034698265.1 Sminthurinus aureus | reverse complement strand
ATAATAGACTGTATGCACCAAGCTCAACGAGATAGAGACGCATAATATGTACATACCGATCTTATATGAATGAAGGTAACTGACGATGAGACAGGTAAATAATACAGACTACAAACTACAAGGAACATACGAAAAGGTATGGTTTAGATAGTATTAGTAATAATGGCTTTCACTGGGATTCCCCACGTTTGTTAACCATACACATTTTATTTATGTATCTACGTGTTGTTACCTATTGTCACAAAGTGTGTGTGTGTGTGTGTGTGTGTGTGTGTGTGCGTAGTATGTATGTAGTAGTATGTATAATATTGTTCCATCTGGCAAAATTTATTTTCAAAGCCCTCAGGTGGGTTTAAAATAGTTATCATTTACACTATACTTTTTTACAATGCATTTTACTCTTGGGATTTTTTTTTTCATAATTTTTAGATCATTACATTTTCTTTTTGTATGTATACATATTACATACATATAAGGGAGGAAAAGTATTACTTTAGAATATCTTCAATCTTTAATACAGATACGTATGTATGTATGTGTTATATGGGTTCATTTACACAGTTTGACGATTAGTGATAGAAAAAAACGCCAAATTATCTTTCTTACTTTGCTTCCCTTGGTACATCATGGTGCATTATCATGATGCATATGGATGCAAATGTACTTTGTACTTATTTTAAAAATATGATACATGATGCATGTACTATTCGAGATTCGAGAGCGAGAGATTGTAGGGCATACAGTACATAGTCTCATCTATCAAAACTATCAACGTGTGCTGCTTATCTGTACGTTACATTCTTACGTGGTACATGATATTATTATTATCAGTCTGTCTCGGGATGGGAATACCGGAAAACAATGAACATTCATACTCATATCAAAATGAATGAACAGTAAACAGGGAATTAAGTCACTTTGGTTTTCCCCTGCCATTACACATACCATATACTTTTCAAATTTTCAATTCATGTTTGCTCATGACTTATGACCATTATCAGTTATCAGATTTCTAGGGTACACAATGTCTGTTTTTGCTTATTTTATGTCCATGACCATCTAATGTACATCTAATGATATGATGGTATAGCAAGTATAGAAACACAATATTTATGTTATATTGTTATATTATTATGAAATTACTGTAATTTTTTTCATACCTTAAAAGATTTTTCAATAAATTTCCTCCAAATTATAGTGGTATTCAAAGGGGATCCTTAGTGAAAAACTTGATATCCAATGTAATTATAGGAAACAAATTTCTATTCATACACTTTTGTACTAACGTGTCACTTCACATGCAAAAATGCGAGTATTCAATATATAAGTGTTATTACACTTGAAGTATTTAGATGTTCAATTCCTTGAATATTGAATTCCTTGTACAACTGTATACTGAGTAATCTGTAAACTATTAATTAATTAATTAAATGATCACAACAACAATACATTTGTATTGAGCACACTTTTGTTACCACTTAAACTCCAAACCACGTTTTTCCAATGTGAGAAAAATGAATGAGCGAACGATCGATTGAATATTGAGATTACTTGATAATTAAATTCCTCCTTTATAATATTTAGGCACTGTATATGAAGCACGGTACACTAGTAATTATAATTATATCACTACTGGAAGTTTGTGCGGAAGGATGTGAATATAAAACTGTTTTGTGTTTTGTCTTTTTTGCTGAGACGTTCAACTTCAACTTGTTATTGAACTGACTTGTTGCAGCAAAGTGAAGTAAAATGATGTTCAAGTTGGAGGGAAGAGAGAAGAGAAGGAGAGACTGTTAATAGTTTGTTGGGTTGAAATTTGAAAGTATAGAGAATACATAGAGCGAGAGAGCCAGAGAGAGAGATATATAGGTAATGATAGGTAATGATCAAGGGGTTTGTAGTTTGTAAAATGTATAACGCTGTGCAGATATACATAAAGTTTAATGTAATATGCATGGTACATTCTACATTGTGGCATTCAACCAGTACACCTTATTACATTTTATACATTATGCAGCCTATACTCGATACTCACGTTTGTGCATGTGTATAGTTGATGTCGTAGCTGGAAAACACAGAACAGATTGGAAAACACAGAATTTTAACTCGACAACAAACAATCTCTCATGTACAGTGAACACTGAAGAGTGTACAGTGGTTTGTAGATACAGATAAGTATTAGTATATGTAAGTACAGACTGCAGACTACAGACAAGTTATGAACGAGGCATGTATGTATACATGTAGTAAATATGTGGTATGTATATTTCGTGTATTTTATACGCTGTACAATTCCTGTAGTATTCCCTCTCACCATATAAAGCAATGTGATGGAACTCTTGTATTTCAAATGTGAACTAGAATACCATAGTTCTTTTTACTATTATCTATCTTTTATTAAGCTACACACTATGAGAATACATAATACATAATATACTCAAAACTCAAAACATGTACACATGTACAATGAGTACCAAATTTACAGTATGTACAAATAGAACAGTGGTGCAGAGTGTAGAATGTAGAACTCTTTCATTGCAAATGTATGTTTAAGCACACACACTCACACACACACGCTGTACATTATGCGATATGGTTGCAATTACAAATTACAGCATGTCTTATTACCCTGTGTGGAATTTTTTTAAATAATAATAAGAGAAGAAATTACAATATATTTTTAGTTTTACTGATATTCTTCCTCAAATATTTGGAGTTGTTGCCTTTTTTACCAGTTGTATGATGTTCCACATTTTATGCTGTGTTTTTTTAGAACGTTTTCTATTCGTCCGGAATCCGGACATTAGTATAATTTATTGTTTTATGTTTTGTGTAAAGTGTACAGTTATCAAGTTTACGACTTTCCAATGGAAGAGACAAACTTCAAATGTTTATCACTAATCGCTAGTTTTATCGGTTGTATTTTCTGTCATATTATATGAGCAGTGCACACTGATATTTTAAGTTTTAAGTATTCATTCCAACCGTCAGCAGTGCCGTATTTTCCTATCAGGTTAAAAGTTAAAAGCATAGCGTGTGTGGTACGCTGTACGCTGCATCAAAGCAGAAAGGGAGAATAGAAAATCACGGGCAGTGAGAGAGGGGTAAAAAAGCTGACTAACAAAATTATTTTGTCCTAACAAATAAACAAAGTCGCCCCTATCAACAGGAACAAAATATATTTTTTTATTAAAAAAATGCAACCTATTTATTGATGGATTGAAACTTTCTTTGAAAGTTTCCATCGCAGTCTTAATGTTTTTTAAAAAGGTTGCATTTTTTTAATAAAAAAATATATTTTGTTGCTGTTGATAGGGGCGACTTTGTTTATTTGTTAGGACAAAATAATTTTGTTAGTCAGCTTTTTTACCTCTCTCTCACTGCCCGTGATCTTCTATTCTCCCCTTTTCCTTTGCGCTGCATCCCTGTATATTATTTATGTCCATGTAATGCTTCTTTTACTATATAGACAAGAACAAAAGTTTATAATGGGGTAAATTAATAACTGTGCACTCTTCACTGTCCATTGTACATAGATAACACGAGAGTGGCTAAATAATAAAGAATAACGACACAGGTCAACTTGGGATACCAAGCTATAATGGAATTTATTCATTTCAGCATGTCTGTACGTATCAATTATCGATTATCTATGCATCGTTATTCAATATTACATAATGTTATAGAACGTGCGGCGGTGAGATTTGACACAAAATTTTTGTCGTACTTATACTAAAAGTCATCACTACCTTTAAACTTAGTGCAGGCTGTAATATTATATTATATTTTATTTATTTGTGTGCTTATCTCAGTGCTTACCAAATATTGCATATTATATCATGTGGTACTTGAGTTTTATTTTTCAATGTTCAATATGCGTGAAATGTAAAATATTATGGGATATGTAATATGTAGGACACAGGACACATAATGACATTGATTACACTGGGTTTTCTCTGACTACTTCATATCCTGGAAAACCCTATCTATCATAATTTTTAATGGTATTTTGCAATTTCCAGTGTGTAGTTTGTTTCTTTCTTATATTTCATGTCGCCTGTTGAGATTAGAAAATTTGTTTACTCTTTACTGCCTACCCTTTGACCTGTGCACTGTGAGGACGACTACGTAGAGAGGGACTAGTTTTTAATTTTGGGTTATTTTTTACTTTTCCCTTTTCATCATTCAAAAACCGACATCCAGTAACTTCAAAATTCAAAACACTGCAGGCTCACTATTTAGAGTTGAGATACAATCAGGTGTAAAATGTAAATATATTTGTTTTGATTTTTCAAGCAGAAAATTTCTAGGATTTCATAATTGGAATAATTGTCAATTATAAATAAAAATAATGTGTCAGAGTACAGAGTATAAAGTAGTAACAAAAAAAAGTCAAATAAGACAGCTCATTTGCAACAGATAAATCTGGTTTATGCACATATTTGTATGATGTATGATATAATACCATGTATTGTGAATTATGATAAATACATACAGATAATATAATAATATAATACATAGTGCACTTATTTGCGTCATGTTACAAAATGTATATTTTGACATTCCTTCGGAATGATTCATATTTTAATTACATTCTGTATGAGGGAATTTCCTCCAGTACCAGCAGAGTACACGTATGCCAATTGAACTACTGTAAAATGTACGTATAAAGTACAAACACATTGACAGATGATTCTATAATATTTCTTTTCTTCATGATGGGAACTTTTTTTTTTTTTTTAAAAAAAAAAAGCCTACGATGACTGAGTATTTAAAAGTTGAAAGACATGAGACATGAGTAAACTTAAAATGTGGCAGTGTTATCTTTATCACAATTCACAATCCATTTCAATTGTACATACGTTTTTTGTTATTTGCTATTTGCAACTTTTTGATCATCTCTCAGTATATTTCCTATACCGTCATTACCTGACGATTAATGATATCTCACCGACTTTACAGTCTGATTCATGAGCACATAATTAGCAATTTACAATGGTTCACGTGTAACTTCGTTTTAAAAAAAACTTACATTCTGCATGTGTTAGCAATTAGTTAGAAGAAACACAGAAAAGTTGGTGCTGTTTTTTCTTACCTACTCACGCAGTGGACAATGTTGTTGTACTCACAGATTCATAGATATACTTTGACTATAACCATTTTTACCATAATATACAATATACATCATTCTATATTCTACATGCAAATATTTTGTATGCTGCAGAAGATATTTATTTATATAATGTTTACGTGTCAACAACCAAGTCAAAAATCATTCATAAGCAATAGACTAAAAGCTAATGCGATTGTTACAAACACAAGTTTTACAATAGTAGTATATTATTATATATACATAAAATATTGATGTATTCAATGTCTAGCTCTAACTGCTTTTCGTTAAAATTAAATTAATGTCAAAAATCGTCGTCCTCTTTCACCTTTTCCTATTTCGTATTCGGGATTCAGGATATTTACTTGTATAATTTGTAAGCAGATAATAAATTTGTTAATATGAATTATGATAGCGTAATTTTTCTGAAAATTCTACTACAACAACGCGCTCACTAAATATTTCAATTTTCAATGTTTACTGTTTCATACAGGATACAGGATACTATATGAAATATGAAATGCAAAGGTAACGACAAAATATGTTTTATGTCCGTGTAGAAACGGAATTTGAAATGGCATTGCATACCTACAATAACTATAGCTTTAAGTTTCGTACATATATCTCCGGAACGGGATGAGTGATAAATATAATATAATAACATACGCATTAAACATTATTACACATGTTAATGAGCATAGCTATGTAAAACAATTATACAGTATACAACGTTCAAAGGAATAGCAGTAAGGGGGTGCGGTGCAGTATACAATATACACTATACGGTATACAGTCTTAATTACTGTTTCATTTTCTTACTCATTCCTCATATTTTAACAAATTGGAGAGAGGGCATAATACCATCTTAGTTCACATGTGGCCATCAATGTTTACTTAATAATAGCTAATAGGGCAGGAAACTGACGAGTTGCTCTAAAGGTACATTGGTAAGTTTATGTACTGCACACTGCACACGCCTTTATTTTTGTACAAGGAATGACCAACTAGAAGTCAGCTAAGTACCAGCTACCAACTACTGGGAAATTAAGAAATAAAAATATCAACAAGTTCAAGCACCGAGTATTTAGGTGCACAACATGTGAGTGATGCACAATTAAAGGTGTTTTAGAACTTGAAGTTGTCCAATAAGTTGAAATACCTTTTTTATTTTTATCATCCATTAAAGGTAGCATAAAGCATAAAGCACAATTAAAGGTTCAAAATGTCTTACTGCTCTCAAGCTTCCAAATTTTGTATATGATAATTGTATATCATTTATCATATTCTCAGACTTTAGAATGCGCTTTGTTCAATTACTTTGGGTAAGTTATCTTAATTTTAATCTCGGGTCAACTTGATATTTTGTTTTTTGAAAATCTAATGAAAATAAAGCAATGATCATGAGAGAATAACCGTTAATAGTCATAGTCGTTAAATGATAAAAGCAGAATAATCCAGCTGTCCCAAAAATTTTCATTGTTTCTGTAATATTTTTTGATGCAGTGAAAGGATATTATAAATTATACATATTGAACCTTTAAATATTTTATCCGCACAGTGTTTATTTTTTACATGACTTGTTACTCCACTTTGCCGAAGACATGTAAATTTACATTCATTCTCTGGACAAAAATATTCTTTTACTCCAGCATGTTGCATAAGACTCTAAGCTTAAAACTGAGATTATTGTTCCTACATGTAACAAGTTATTGAATATTCCATTACTTTTTTAAAAACAAACAGATAACTAGAAACTAGAAATTAAATGAATAAAAGAAAAAAAAGAGAAAATGGAGTAATTGTTCGAGAAACAATTATTTTCGAGTTAGTGGATTTATTATCAGGATCACTCGGTCTTAACATGTACTCGGGAAATACGAAGAATAAACAAAAGACTACAAACTACAAAAGTCGGACTTAATTCTCAATTACAGTGGATCTTGAATGTTGTACAATGTACAATAATATTATATTTAGCACGAGAATGATAAATGATAAACAAGTCCAGAATTGACAACTACGTACAACGAAGAACATTCAACATATGTACAACAGCATAGCACTTATGGTACAAGTTTACGTAATGTATTGCAAGTAATCTAAATAAGTGCATGACATATGTGATATATGCAAGAATCTTGACTTGAGACTCTTCTGTCGTACTAACGAAAAACAAACATATAGATTTACACATTACCAATTACCAACTGTAATTTTTGCGTTCCAAAGCTAATTTTACTTAACTGCACAAAAAAATGGTAATGAAAAACTCGTAAAAAGTAAATTAAGACAAAGAGTCGAGATAGGATGCAAAACATATTTATACTTCAATTTTCAGAAAACAGTTTTTACAGATATTGTTAATTGTAATGGAATGTCTCTAAAGTCTAAAGAGAAAATGGACAATGTGGAGTTTGTATGTGGACATTATTCAGCAATCTTGCAAATGAACTATTTTGTACCGTATGCTTTATAAGTACTTCTATAATGATGTAGTTCCGGACTTGATGTACATTGTACAAGCATTTTAACAGTAGCTTATGCAAAACACAGTGGTCAGCTAAGCTAATAATACTACTGTACAACATAGTTGATAAATATGCATTTTTGGTTATGATATCATGACACAAGGCTCGGTATTTTTTAATTGTTTATTAATTCATTGTCAGAAAAAACATGGTCCATGACTTAAATGCTAGTTAAACTATTAAGGTGAATATAGAGTTCACTTCACGTAACGTAGCGTAAGCACTTAATAATGTTATGTTTCCATGGAAATTACGTTACGTTACGTGAATGGCCCATATCTTTATGTACAGAGAACGTTACGTGAAGCGAACTCTATATTCACCTTTACAATCGTACCTGAAACTTCACGTAATACTTTATTTCAACTTTGTTGGAATTTCATGGATGTTTAAACTAGGAAAACAGTATAAATTGTGAATAAAATTATAAATATTTTTATAAGTGTTGTTTAAGCGTGATACGAACTACGAACAAAGAACTACTTATTAGGTCAGAGTATGGTGAAAATATGTACAGGTAGGTAACAATAGTAGATGTAAAGTGTAAATTACGTGCGTACGGATTTTTTTCCTACCTCCACTGCTTACACAGTGTTTTCCTAAAAGGTGCAAAGTGCAAATAGAAAGCATGCCAGTGGAACCATAAATGAATATAATATACTATAACTAAAAGCGTTTAATATTAAAAGCGTTTAGTGGTATTTGGTTGCCTTGTTTTTTCCTTCATTTGCATGTGATGATGTACAATGTACAAGCTACAGAACAAGTTTTCTTGGAGATGATAAAGGTACATCAACAGTCAAATGACATGAAGACTGCTTAAAAAGTATTTATAATTCATGTCAGTTGTATTCCAGTTTCCAGTGGAAACAGAGGATCAGGGTGAATTTGGATTGAATGATTGCGGATGTCTCGTAGACCTTTACTTAGCGTTTTTTTTTTGTGCACTTAGATTTTTGGCTGCATCAAGGGAGTTGGAAACGAAACATCATCAAGACGCGTCACGAAACTATAAAAAAATACAGTGGCAAAAATAGGCATTTTTCAAGCTCCTAAATCCTAAATATTACAATCGTATAAAAAAAATAGCAAGAAACTCAATTAAAAAATGAAGGAAATTATACTTGTTTTTAACTTTCATCAGCATTAAAGACCGTGGTTTTAGCTGGTGGGTTGGAGTAGTGAAAAACAGGGGCTCTGAACTCAGTCACATTTTCAGGTTTTTCATTCAACGGTTAATTTTTTACGAGACAAAGTTTGGACACTGAAACATCTAGCATTTTTGTATGAAAAATGTATTCGTGAATCAGAATAAAACGAGATTTTGATTGATGTGCCCATATATTCCTCAATTGTAAGGAATGAGTTATCAAATGTACATAGATCCCACAATTTTAGAACTCACAACTCGCCCTACGCCATCCGAACGAACATGTCTCCACGGTACGCTGTGCATGGATTTATCATACTGCATGTCGATTACACTAGAGATTTTATTCAGTAATTGGTAACATGTGCATTAGACAAAACGTACAAGAAATGTAGCCATCCACCTGTATTTTGTATTTTACGACTTAATGACCCTAACAACTTTAGATTAGAGTTCAAAAGAAGATGAGCAGAGTTATACGTTGATCTAAACTCGAGTTTGTTCATTGTTCATACATTTATATTTGTTTTTAAAAAATTCAAACATTCTAGGCATTTGCTATAAGTACAATTGATATCCTGCTCCACAGTTAATTACTGCGTTTTAGTTATGATTTTCTGATGAAAATGAGGGTAATTAATTATCAGTTCTATTTACTAGAACAGTCGAGAGTCTAGAATCTAGAGTGTAGTATTCGCTAGAAACTAGAAACGACGCCAATACGACAATGAAAAAACGCTCATCTCTGTTGATCATTTGTATGAATGCAATCTTGACAATTTGTTCAAGACAATGTTTAACACATATGCCACAAGTTCTTAGTCCATTCTACGTGCTTTTCTAGTCCACATACATTGAAACTTGAAAGTTTATACATTATAAGTACAGTGCAATTACAAATAAACCAGGTTTTGTTATGTAAAATACTCGGAATTCCCGTATTTTCACTTTTCGTGTCATAATGTCACGTCAAAAAATTAGCTGATGTATTGCTGTAACATGATGCATGATGCATGATGCATTTAAAGATTAAAGGTGTGGTATTGATGGTTTAAGGGATACTATGCATTATGCATTTTGAATTGTTCAACGTGTTAAAATACCGTGAACCAAATTATAATTTCAATTTTGCTGACGACGATGCCTCAATAAATCATTAGAATAGTGTTTATTCTTTATGCAGTCGTCATGTCGTGCGTTTGCGTTGCCCATTATATAATCTGAGACATGTCTCATATCTCATGCAATGTAGTTATAGTATTTCTGTGACATCATCATTTCTTTGACACTTTATGCTGAGTTTTATAGAAAATACAGGTTTTAAAGTGCTAAGAAAAAGTTGGACGCTCTTTCAACTTTCAAAATCCCATCCCAAAATTAAATTTTTAGGTAAGACCACAAAAATGTTTTGTAAAATGCATCCTACTTAATTTTAAAAATGATTTAAGTTATACAATATATATACATACATAGTACATAGTAAGTGGTAAGGTTCAGTGGTAATTTTAATAGCCTTTTGGCTAATATCTTTTTGATGAAGAGAACAGAGAACTTTCATGATTTGAGTAAATAATGTACATCAAGTATCAAATATTTGTGGGAAGAATAATCAGGTAATTCTGTCGAGTTTTTTTTGTATGAAGAATCAAGAATCAAGACATTCGAGCTTCGAACTACTTTGAACATAATACATAATACATAAAATACACGTCGTTGTACTCATGGGAAAGCAAGTTTGTTGTCTGACTTGATGCAGTTGTTAGCTTAGGTCAGTGAATAAAATGTAGCACAAAGCACGACATACGAAAGACAATACTTTGCTTTTTGCTTCGTGGATGGTGGATGGTATAATTGCTCCCCTTTTCCTACTTTCTATGAACATGACTCTATAATTAAGCCATTTTAATTATTTTGTCAACAAAAAGCTTCACCAATATTAGAATTCAGTCTTTTACCAGTAATGTATTTTATGCAGTGTGTACATTGTTCATAGCACATCCAATTTTAATCTTGCATGTTGCCTGCATAATGTATAATGTATTATACCCCAATAAAAGAAATCTTTAAATTATACATTATACATTCATGATGCATGTCAAATGGTAAGTTTCCAGTGTCCAGTGTCCAGCCATCAAGAATCAAGGCCTTTTTCAAGTGTTTACATACCTACTCGCAAGATGAAACGAGTGATTTTCAAAATATGACAAAAGAAACAAAAATAACAGTGCATTTTGTACATTGTATTCAAAAACTGTAAAATATTCACTGGTTAGATTGCATTGCCTTAAATATACGAGGAACAGTACAATCAGTATTTTTTTGCTAAAAAAGTTTCAGCAGAGATATATAACTTGATGAATAACACCTCACCATTTTTTGGGACTTTGAACCTATGAATCTTAAAGCTGAGACAGAGACAGACTATTCACTTTTCAAATGCCTGATCATGACTTGTCAAAATTGCCACATTCAGACAAAAGACGCGGAAGGCTGGTAGAAAATTGGAACATAAAATAATTAACATTACAGACATACCTCTATCATATGTTTTTTACTGGTTGTGGTACATAACAAATACATGCATAATATGCATGCATTATTATACATGTCTATATTATAGACATGTATTATATATTATATAGAATAGAATACTCTAATGACTCATGACAGAGTAGCAGAGGAACAATGTGGATACACTTTGTGTAGATAAACGGTGATTGTGTAGAGAAGAAGTTTTAGTAAGCAATGTGAGTTTCGAGTTTGAAAAGCAGAGTGTGTCGTGTTTGCACAGAAGTCATGTAAATTTTATAGCTCATTTTGTAATAAAAAAAAGTTAAAAATGTTTATAAAAAAAATCACGGAAATTTTCAGGAGGAAAAAAAACAACAAAAAAGCCTTGCCTTGAACCTACAAAATGATATTTTGTAGCTGTATAATATTAACAAATACCAAGACATTGACTTTGTGCATTATGGGAAAACCCCAACTGCTTACCCAAAAACCTATGCACTGTGTACTCTATCTTCTATGTAAATTACAGTGGCAAAATGTACACTTACCACAATTGTCCCACCGAGATTTTAATGAAACTCATACCAATTATTAGGTTTCTACATCCTGAATTGAATGGTGTGGATTATTTTTCCGATTACTGTGTAGTGTCGTGTGTACGTGTGTAGGCCTTTTGTAATGGTCAAAATTAAGATAACTTCCAAAATGGAAACGTTTCGTAAAACACTAAATAGCGTCAAAAAGCTATGAAATTCTATGACGGAACAATGAGTTTTTCAAACTCTTCAGTTTTAAAAACGGCCTGTAGAGAAAAATGACGGAAAGACATCAGTAAATTCCGGACGTCGAAAATGGATTTCATTAAAATCCCGGTGGCACAATTGGTGAGTGTGCATTATCAGTGTAACAACAAAAGACAAAGGACAGAAACCATTTTATTGAGACACTTCATTATTCATTATTATTTTGTGTATTGTTTACGACGTACGATGCACAATTTCATATTTGTAGTTTCATGTACACATGTACCGAACTCATAACTCATACTATACAAGTCCAAAATATTGGATATATTATAGAGATGTATGCATTAAATTGTACGCTTCTTTCTTTTATAAATACATGAGATAAAATGTCTGCGTTCTAGGTTCTAGGCGATGTTAAGTCATCATTATGATAATAAACACATTACACGAGTCACGAGGGAAAATTAGATAAAGAAAACTTAATGTTATTGAATCCTTGTACATTCATCCCATTTTTCTTTGACTTATGTAAGCTAAATTTCTTCTGAAATTCGAAACCATCATAATATGATGTTAGCATCACAAATGACAAAGCTAAAACTAAATTTGTACGTGAAATAAACAACGTGTCGTAAGTCGTACTGTATACGTGTATTTTTGCATGCTTTTATACAAAATGATGGAAAGTTTTTAATGTTTTATTCTAGAAAATTTTGATTTTTACGCGACACTACTTGAAAAGTGAAACAAAAACATTTCAAATATTATAATATACAAGTGAAATGTTTTAGCCCGCGGTGCCCTCCGGGCACAATCATTCTAATAGTTATGGATTTCGTTTTTCGTATGTATTTTTTCGTAATGCAAATACTTTGCATAAGTTACGGAATTTTTTAAATAGCAACTGATTGACTTGAACATTTGAAACCCGTGAGTACTTTGAAAATTTAGTAGTCCCTTCTTTTAATGTATGCAATACAACAACCTCAGTATCATATAAAGATTTTGCCCTCTGAGGTTGCCCATAGCCTTCTCCGTGCCCCTTCTTCCTAAGGGTACATGTAAAATATCTAAAAATAGGTGTAGTAACCTCATCCGGAAAATGCTTGACTATACCCTTAAAAACTACAATAAAAGCTAAGAAAGTATCAGAAGATCGTGTATCTATTTTAATATTTTAAAAGCACTTTTATAGCTCCTGAGTTTCGGTTTCCCTGTTATTTCGTCTATTAACCCGTGGTTTTTAAAAAGAATTGTTGGCAAAACAAATGAAATTCAGCAAAATATTTAATTATGTGTTCAATTTTTGACCCTGAACGTTTGCATGTAAAAACTCGATATTTTTGCAAGGTAAGCCTTTTCAACTTGGACTTACTCAAAATGCGTAAAGGGAAACTCAAGAATAGAGGAATTGTTATATTTTGTCGTTCATGCTTCTGAATTCTTGTTCTATTCTCAAGAAGTCCGACTTGATTGTAAAATTTACAACAATGAATGAGTATGTATATTGTACATTTTGTATGATGTGCAACAGACTCAGGTTCAGGTATGGTAAAAACTGGGAATTAATTAAAGCTTCGTTTCCATTACTGGAAACATGAAATTTCA
>JAQGBH010005783.1:0-13653 GCA_034698265.1 Sminthurinus aureus | reverse complement strand
AAATATACATAGTATTCATAGTTTCGGTAAATACTTTTTAATACATTTATTACAAGAAATATTTATATAATGCTAAATTAATTACAGTATCTTAACACTTAATATTTTTACATACATACGAACACTCTCCTTCATTTTTTTGTATACTATAGACAAATACATACGTAATATATATTCATTTTACTCGTTTGTTTTTTCTCCAAATATGTACTTTTATAATTTTATGTACAGTTTTTTACAGCGATTGTCGTATAACACAATTTGGTATACAAAAATGATTAAGTTTTATAACCACTTGTATGAGTAGCGTAGTATCATATATCATATATGTATAAATTTATACATTTATATAGTGTTAGGAACTACGCAATAATGTTAAATGTTATTACATATACACAAGTCTACTTTAAATACTTTTGATTAACATTGTAAAAGTATATTATGTACTTCTAAATAATTTTTCTTGTTTCCGTTTCCCCCTTTTTAGTACACAATTATCAGAGTATTTTTTATTCATCTCGACTTAGTCAAAGAATAATTAAGCACAACATATTAGAGCTCACTTACAATTACACACATCATCACATGTGCAATTATAATTCCATGGACAATACATCACATTTTACACAAAACTAAAACCAGCTTCATTTAGTTACGATTGTAATGAAAATCTCTTGATTACAATATATTACATATATTATTTTTCCATACATTATAAAAACTCCGTAATTTAGCATTTTACGGGAACATTTTTCAGTTTTATATTATTATATTCTCAAAAGTATCTAAAACTCTCTTGGCTCAAAAAATATTTTCTTTGTCTCTGATTACTGATTGTATAAATGCAGAATTGTTGCATGTTTTTCTGAATAAATGTGTGCCTTCCTCAATCTATTCTACAATTGTATTATTTTACCATAAAAACGTCCCCCCTTTTACAATATTTTAATTATACTCAATCGTAGCACACAACATCAGAATATATACATATATCGTATATATGCGTTAGTACACTTTAATTTGGTATATATATTTGTTTCACATTGGTTAGACATTACGTTATAGATAGTACACAGTTCTTGTTTCTTTTGACATAACTTATGTCACATAAGTATCGTTTATTTTATGTTATACAAAAAGTGCATTATGTACCTTTCCAGCTTACTTATTTAAGTACTTACATATATGCGCAAAAGTATTAATCACTAAGGTATTTCATTCTCATTGTCAGTGAAAGCATCAACGTTGAACTTGTTGAATTTTCCCTAGTAAATATAAGGGATTTTGCTTTGTTTTATCTTTTATTATGATCCGCCAATGTTCTTAGTTCTGACTCTTCAAAACTGAGCAGCGTGAATACATACAATATTTTGGTGCACTAAAGCGAGATAGTTTATGTTAGTATTATACAGGCAAGTATTTACATAATGTACGGGAAAATTCAGCTGTACATCGTCATAATAGATTATGACCTTGTCTAAGCTAAAACTAATACCGTGTGTATAGATGTATTTACTACAGAATATGTACTTGTCCACCTATTTCTTTAAAGTACACGCATAGGCTTATACAGTGAACAAAACATTTATACAACAATTTATTTTTTGTTGTATTTTTCATACATTAAAAATTAAAATAGAGTAACAGACAAATAGAAAACGAATTGGCTAAAATGTATTGGATCGCGTTGCTTCAATCCACAATCCACAGTTTTGAGGGAAATATAGTGTGAAGTTTTATAGGTTTACAAAGATCCCTGTGGTGAGAGGATATCTGGTTCCTGGATTATCACTGTTAGAAATCCGTAATAGGTAGACGCTTTTCGATGCCCGTCTGCTTGATATTAAAGTCCCTGTTCAAGACTTATAAAACCCAGAGGCCATTATATGTGTTTATGCTTACCAAATTGCAGTACAGTGTACAGTGTTTACATTTTTCATTAAAACTGTGTTATGGATTATGGAAAAATACATAATGTCGCTTTATTACGATTTAGCACCACAAGTGTTTATCCTAAATCCATAACCGTGTTCGGAAAATAGAGTACGTATATAATCAGAGTTTTACGTTTTACAAACGTGAGATATGTTGTACTCTGCTGTATTATATATCATAATAGTCATAATACGTAATGTACATTTATTTTTCCTAAGCTATTTTGGTTACATTTATTACGACACACACATGTAGGTGTACGTATACCCATAGTAAAAATTCTGTTTAGTGTGTCTCGTGTAATAGAGTATCCTATTATGTACATTGCACATCATAGAAAAGCTACATAGAAGCTCAAGCTCGACGTTTTCCGAAATAAAGAAATAACACATCCAACACGGATTCATTTTTCATAGTAGATGCTTGACACTGGAATTTTGCTGAAACGTAATAAAGGTCCTACAAATGATACGGGAATTAAACAGTAATGTAATTGGATGAAGCTATGTTATGGGTTATGGGAGACCGATTAAACTACTTATCTACAATAATAATAGCAGCACCTTCGTAAAGCCCAAAGAGAAAGCTCGACAGTGAAAGTATGAAAGAGAAAGTTCAACGTATGAAAAGCGGCTTCGTTAATTCTCAATACCTACTATGTCTTACTTTATACTTTATACCCTTGAAGAGTACGTAGAACAAAAGAGAGGTTGCCCAACAGTCAGGCAGTTCAATTAAATTTTTTGACCTTTATGAGGAAATTATTGTAGATTTCAGTCCATTCGACACAGGAATTCTCATGCACTGGTTAGCTTTTTGTCCGTACATAAATGTAAGTTTTAATTCTATTTCTATAATAGGTAGATTTAACCAATACGGCTACAAACAGGATCCTGCGCGTTTTAAATCAAATTATAAGATTACAAAGGTGAAAGGATGCACGTGTGTAAATAAGTGCAGGGGAAAACAATAAGAGATTGGACTCCTATCCGAGTGCAATTAAAACCATTTAAACTCCAGCTACACTTCTGTTGAAATCATTCTACCAACTGAACTATTTTTATATTTTTGCATTTCTCTATTGAAAATGGAAAATGGAAAGTGAACTTTCAAATATAGCAAAGCTGGAAAACCCACAATCTGTAGGCTGGAGGCCATACCTATTTACAATTTCTTTCAATTTCCTCACACACCTACGATGACGCATCACAGAAAGATTACTGTTATTACCATTTCCACACTGCAAGCTTTCGTTTCACTTTTAATCGCCTCTTTTGTGTGTCTTGTGCCCACATTTTATTTGCAAAGAGTGTAATATTCTATATTCTACATTCTACATTACGTAAACAGTAAACGGTGTTAATATTGACAGAATCTCAAACACTCATACGAACTACGAACACATGTCTATTGAATATGTATTTATACTTATAAATCCTAATCAAACAGATTAACGAGAGGCTAGGACTAGAAAATCGATATATTTACAATTTATAATAATGACATTCAGAATTCAGATCTGATGAGACGTTAATTGAGGAAACTACGTCAAACGTCCAGCTCCAACCTTGTTTTACTGATAAGGATTGGAGAGTAGATGGAATTTTGTATTTTTTAATTCATACTTAACGATAAATATGTACTTTTGTGTGGTCAGAGACTGTTGTATGCTGTATAATTTTGTCTCTTTGGTTTATGTAGAACATTTTAATTTTTCATGTAATATTATGTAATTACATAGAAGCAATAAATATACTTTTTTTAGACCATTCTCTTATTCTATCGTAAAAAGGATAAAATTCGTAACATGAAAGGTTTTTGAGATACATACATTGGATTTTGTACATGAAAAGTGTAAATGAACATGGAATTTGGCTTTGATAGCTAAGCTTATAAATTGTAGTTTCTTTCGTGAAAAAATCCTCTCCTGGGAACTACTGATAAGAACATAAAGGCCGATTTATTGTCATATAATAATCATTATTCGTACAAGGAGAAGAAGGGAAAATATGAGGTATGAGCACTCTGCCTTTATCCTTTATAAATTACATTTATACACTGTACATTGTACATTGTACATGGAAAACGAACAATGCGGAAGATAGAAAAAATACTTTTGGTTTCTAATAGAAATCGGCATTTGTTCATTCTATTTGTACACATTTTGAGGTGCTAGCACCTTCAAAAGTAAAAGTTGAAAGTTGTGATTGAAAATCAAAAACTCATTAGAAAATAAAGTAAATTCAGTTGAATTTTGTCATTATACGTTATAAATGATTTCTATTGTCATATATGTGATCAATGATCAATTCAAAATGGAACATTGTAACATTTATTGTGAAAAGGATTGCTCAACACTCAACACTCAAAGCTCAACTTTTACTTGTGTCTTGTGTCTAGTGGCTTTCTATTTCTTATTTTGTCGTATTGTATGGGATTTTCGTTAATCTATTTCTTTCTTCTTTCTCCCTTGATTCCTTTCTTTGTCCTCTTCCATGTGTAATGGTAATGTTTTATTCTTCATCAGGAATCAGGACATGATCAAATACTGCCTCACTTTCACACAACAGACACAAATTGTGTCACATAACCTACATATCCTAAAACGTGTTACCTTTTTGAAAACTTCACAAAACTTTTAGCCTGTCAGCAAATGCATGATACATGTGAGTTCAGTGTTCTGACACTTTTGCTCCAGTTTTTTAGGCTGTCGCAATATCGCAATCATAGATGTGAATTAACGACAGACATGTTCACAAGGGAGCCGCATGTCTGAATTCTGAATGAAAGAAAACGAAAAGTCACTCTCTTTTTCTTCTATTTAAATCTTAAGTCTTAACACTTGTGTACTACAAAGGTTTTCTAGCTCCTAGTTTCTAGATTCTTGATTCTACATTCTTGATTCTTGATTCTAGTTTCTAGTTTCTTGTGAAATTTCTAGTCAAAGTAAATAGTGCCACATGATTTCTTGTAGAGATTGTGGTATTCGGTATTTGGTTGACATATCATCAACTTGGGAAATTTTTTGTCACATTGTGCAATCATGATTTTTTCTTGTTTCTCATGCACTCATGCATGTATCAAACTTTTTCATCCCATTTCCAAGTACCAAGAACATGATAAGTAATGTAAAATATAGTATTTTACAAGTATAAATAAAGACAACTAGAAATAGTTTATTCAGATTCTCGTCTCTGTGGTACGGCGCCAGTGCCAGTGTCTCTGGTTTCTAGTTTCTAGTTTAAAATGCATGACCCTTTACTTTAAAAAGTATACATGAAGATTGAAGATTGAAGATGAAGTGAAGGAATGTGAGCGCACAAAACTAGTTGATACTTTCTCTCTTTCTCTTCACTTTATTCTACTCAGGTCTCAGGTCGTCGTAACTTGTAACTTTACAGTGACTTTTAGATTGCATTGTTGAGTCCTCCATTTCACTCCAGTCTCCAGAGTTTCACTGAGTGAACCGAGTTTGAAGAAAACTTGCTGTCGTATTGTTTGGAATTTATGTGATCTATCTTTGTAAATTTAACAAGGCGGAGTATGGAGTACGTATTTGGTATTTGGATGTTGGACTTTGAAATTTAGAACGTATTGCATCAAGTAGCTTTTGCCATGTAGGTCGTAGATCCTGGAACGTACAATGTTCACATTGTTCACTGTTCACTGTACATTTCACACATCGTTTTCAGTGGCTTGCCTCTAATACTATACACCATACCGTGTGTTCTAGCACCATCTTGTTGTCTTCAATGGATGAGATAAGTTGGGAGTACAGAGGAGAAAGTAGAATATAGAATCTAGTGGGAACAAGGAATGGACGAGATTTTGTTTACACATGAGGACAAAATAGGTGTTTGAACAACAATGACTATGAGCCGGAAGAAAATAAGGAAGAGAAACTTTCATCGCCGTCTTTTCTTCTCTCTATTCGGAATTGAGAATACGGAATCCGGAATCTTTGAAATAAAGTTGGTTGGATAGAGAGTTTGTACATTGTTCATAGTTGTAGAGGATGAAATAAGGAAGTTCAGTCAAGTGAGGTGATGGAGAAGGAAATTCGACATTCGATCATCAAACTTGTTAAAGGGAGAAGGAGAAAACTAACATGAAAGAAGTCTTGAGAATTGAGGATGGAGGAGAAAGAATACAAGAATACAAGAGAACAAGAGAATACAAACCAGCTACCAAGCATTTCAGTGAATCAGGAGTAAGGAGCGAGGAGTCATGGAGAAAAACAGGATTCAGGAAAAGTCATAAAAATAAAAAGGAAAAAACCTCGAACCGAGGTGGACGCTCCATTGTATAATAGGATGGTAAATAGCATGAAGAATGAACTCTCTTTCTCCTTTCTCCAGCATCCTATTTCAATGTGCGCACATAATACATACATACATAGTTCAAGTATTCAGATGATTTTGTTACTTGGCTTCTCCAGAATTAACTGTTCTACTTTGTACGGTGTATTTTATCACAATCTACAACCGACAACCTACAGCATTTGTTACAAGTTCAATACGTATCTGTTGTATATTTACATGGTGTATGTGCACATTGTTTTAGTGCAGTAGTTGTAGTTGAAAACGTATGGTACAGATTCTGTGTGTTGTATATATGCTCTGTTCGTTTACTTGCCATTTGGTTACATTTTATCGTCCATTTATCTTTCTCTTTCACTGTCCGATCCACTCTTTGAGCTTTTCCGCCCCATTCACGCCTTCCACGCCTTCCATGTTATACGTTTATTCCAACAAGTATCGTGTTATTTATGTACAGTTTTAATTCTCTTTCTTCTTCTCCTCTTCCTCAATAAAAAATCGCTAAAACTCAACCGGAATGGGAAAAAGTTACCAAAATTTGATAGCAGGAAAACATCAAAAATAAAAATAAAAATTGAGGTTACACAATGTATACAATTTACATTGTACATTGTCCATAAATACATAATTTCTTCCTATAGTTTCCACTTACATCCTCCTTCAAATTTCAAGTTAGTAATTACTGTTGAATTCTAATTCTTATGTTTTGCCATATACAACAATACTAGATTTCTAAGAACTAAAACTAGAGCTACATAATCTTAACTTACATCACAAGTCACAAGTCACAATTATACATATATGCATTAATATATTTATCATTTATCGTTATATACATATTACATATTATTCGTAATATTACAGCACGTTGTACAAATTTATAATTTATACACAAAACTATCGTATTTACAGAAAAAAAACTGTACATTTTTTATAATACAGTTCACATTTTATTTATAATTTATAGTTTATACAGCACGATGTTACATAGTACATTGTACATATTTATGCAATAAAAAATTACTTTTGATCAGTGTTGCTTTGAAATTCAGCTGAATATATATTGGCCGGAGCATTTTTTTGATTTTGTGTTTTGTGTTCTCACAATATTTACAAAATGCAGTAAAAATTGTCTTACATATTGTATTTTGTATTGTATTGTACATAGCGTCATTAATTAGCGATTAAATGCTTTGTAAGTTTTGATTTTTGATGAATCCAGATGATTCCATTTCTTTTTTAGTTCCTACAAACTCTACACTCTACAATGTAGAGTCTACATTGTACATTCAGCAGATTATAAAAGATGAAGTAGAATGAGTACAATAACAATAATAATTGGCAATAATTGCAGTACATTTTATGAGAAATGAAAAAAAAATCAAAGTCGCTTTCTTTGTAGTCATGTACAAATAACAAAAATGTTTCACCATCAATACTCGATACTCGATACATGAATAAATCATTACACTAAATACGTTACATTTTACATTATCGAAAGCTCGTAGACATCACGTTTGCAATTCATCAAGGGACGGCATTTGAACCCTCGGAATGTAGGAGGAGCGGAGGAAACTTCATTAAAATGGCCCGCATTTGAGGAATACATATTGTAACCAGGAATTATGTGGACTCGAACGTCACTAGAACCACCTCTAAGATTGTCTCGAGGACCACGTGGACGCGTGAGGGCAACACTCGTTTTGCAACAACAGTAGTGAAATAATTGAACGTAGCACCTTCAAAAATACAAGTCAAAAGCGAGAATAATTATAATAAAATTATGATAATAAGAATAACTATTTTAATGGAAATTAGTAGAATAAACTGGAATAAAAAAGTGTATGAAATATACAAATGCTAAGTAAAATGAATTTACCGACGAAAATCCTTGTTCGCAATAGCATTGATGACACTGCTAATACATGGAGGTATGAGGGCAGGCCAAACAATCATCCTCGTAAATAGGACGTTAAGTTCCATTGCTGGATTATTCATCAGTCCACTTCCTGCACCAGGACCAACTCCTTGACTAAATGAACTACTACTAGTCGGGTGACCGGAATATTGTCCAGCTCCATGGTAGGGGTACGAAAAGGAATTTTGATTATTATAAAATTGATTTGGTTGGGTATGAATTTGCTGACTCTGTGAATGGTGTTCGTGCGGATGGAACTGATGATATTGGTATTGCTGCACACCGCCCACTGAAGAGCCGCCCTCCTCCATTTGAAATTGAAATTCTATGGACCGTTGAGCCTGAGACACGATCGCCCAAACCAGGGAAGGACACCAAACCATCATCCGAACGAACCAGTTCCAAAAATTGGCTGTCACGACTGCAAACTCTCTGGACGTCAAATACGGTTTTGGTTTATCCCAAGATCTCATGATGCAAACACACTTGAGGAAGCCAACACCGCCGAGAAAGACAAAGCTGATTAAACACACACCAAGAACTGTGACAGACTCGAACAGTCGTTGTTCATTCACCCTTCCTCCTCGTCCACCCGGAGTTCCACAAATAGCATACATTAAATGAGGCATGAAGATGAAATGGATGAGGATGATGATTCCGGAGAGGAGCCAAAGGATCAAATTCAAAATCGTCACTTGAAATACAGTACAAATAGATTGTTTGGGAGGTGCTAGCATGTGACTTGGAATTCCAGGCTGATGTATCGATTGTCTCTGTCTACTATATTCAATCAGTCGGAGTGCTTTCAGTCGCAGACAGTTTTCAATCCCCGTCGCTGTATAAAAATATAGATTTTATTACAAAATTCATCTTTCAAGCAGAAATAATTACAAAATTTCATAGATTTTTATCATTATCATTATTTGAGTTATTCCGGGATCTGGGTGAAGTTATTATAAATTATTAATTATTGAAAATTCGAAAAATCTACACGAAAAGTTTTATCATGGAGTTTAAATATCTAATAAAATTTAGGTTTGTTATTGTTTATTACCAGCAGTAAAAATGGCTGCAGTGAGACAGGAAATTGAAGCAATGCCATACTGGAAATGGCAGACATTTTCCGAATTCTCAATCTGTGCTAGAATGGCAACGGAAGAAGCTGGGAGAACAAACATTGTAATCAACATATCCGCCAACGTTGTACTCACGAGGAAGGAATTGCCTGGAATTTTACATAAAAAGTCAAACAAAAACAGTCATCAGTAGTATACTCTTTACACTTTCCATCACCCCTAATACATAATATACACCACTTCACAAGGGACCTTCATCAAAGACACATCAACTCGTTACTCTCTCCAAGTTTCAACTTCCAACTTGCAATTTCCAACTACAGTTGGAAAACTTGAAATAAATTGGATTACGGCGTAATTAGTTGTCCTTACTTCTTTCCACAACATTCTGAGAAGACAACTTTTGGTACAACAAGTTTTTTTTGTGGGTGTTTGCTGTTTGCGTAGGTGGGAAACTGGAACTGCAAACTCTAAAGATAGATGCAACATGTTGACATTGTATAAACCTGCACATGTAATATTATGTATCCTGTTCACTGTTCACTGTTCAAGGTTCACATAATATCGCTCTAAATAAAAGACTCTGTAGTACAGAGAGAGATGAAACGGAACAAACAAGAGTCGCGAAGACGCTAGAACGACAAAGCCATTCTACTTTTGATCACAATGGCAATTTTGATTGCACGTCCATGCTTGATGCTTATTGCACATTCTTCATTGCACTTGAGCAGTAAAGAGGCAACTACATTGTGTTTTTATGTATGTAGCAGAAAACAGAAAACAGAGGAAATTATGCTATCAACCTTTTAAGATTAATTAACACTACTAGTACTTATACACATTACACATACATGTATTTTTCATACCATTTAACTTGTAAGTTGTAAGGTACAAGTTTTCAAACTAATTACGCTCAAAACTCAAAACTCCAAATGCTCATACTGTGCGTTTTCTTCTTTGAGTGAATAGTAAATGGTAAATGATGTAGTCCACATTATAGTATATATAATATATAGTATACGGGATACAATACGGTATAGAGTATAGAGTAAAATGGGCATAGACTGAATTTGAGAACCGATTGTGTAAAAGTGTAATGTGTAATACAATGTGCAGAACAAAAACAAAATTAAGTACAAGACAATTTCTTGCTAGTCTCTTGTTCGTTGTTCGTCTACCTCACCAGCATCTAGGATCTAGCATTTAATGTAGCCTAGCTGACTGCTGGGAGTCTCAAAGTTAATAAAGTTTCTCAATTAGCTCCATCCTCCAACAAATCACGTACCTTTCTCCTTTCTACTTTCTACTCCCCTTCACTATCCTTTCAACTTTCAACCTTTCAAGTCAAGTGTGTAGTTGTAGCTGCCATTGCCATCAACATTGCCATTAACGCGTAACAGCATTAAACGTTACGTTACACACAATGAAAATATTGGCTCCTAAAACAATCAATCGTTTATTCTGTACACTGCCCAATGTACAATGTTCAATGTTCAATGTCCCACCGAAGACCGAGGAGACAATTGAAATGTTACGTGGCTAATAAAATAAACCGTCAATTTCATTTAGATACTTAGTCTCACTTTTGCCCTTTGCCTGTATTACATTTTCTCACCTCTTCTGAACTCTGGAACTCTGGACGCGGAACCAAAGGATTCTTGGACTTTTTATTTATTACGTTTCTAAAAATTTAAGGCAAGTTCTCTATTCTCTTGCAGTGTACAATGTACAGTGTACAGTCTATAATGAGCAGTGCGTTTGAAAAAACAGTCTTCTTTATCAATTATCAATTATCAATTACGATAGGCTGATGATTAAAGGAAGAAAAAACAAAAAATGATGGAAAAAGTGGAATGAGTTGAAAAGAATCATCCAGATGCAAAAATTTACTTTACACATCCCAAATCCTTAATATAATGAAAATCAGAACATATTATGCATATAACGATAAAGTATAAAAACGGAAGGAATGAAGAGAAAATAGAATAATACAGTATAAAATACAAAATACAAAGGCATTAAGATTTAAGAGAAAGAAAATCAAATATCTGTATCTGTATTCTGTAATACAAAGACAGTGCAGGAGAAAACAATAAAGAATTGCTCAACACTCAACACTCAAGTTTTCTCTATTCTTCCATCTCCTTTCTCTCATTTATTTACTTCTCACAGAAACGTAAAGCAAACAACCGACGCTATTAGGATTTAGATTCTAGAACCAAGAATCTAGCATCTAACGTATCTAACTGCAAAGTGTATTCTGTATTCTTCATTCTGTATAGCCAATATCAAATATCCTTTTACGTACATATTTTGTATTTTCTATTTTATTTCACCATCTCTACTCCAATTTCAACATCTTACATCCAATTCCACCAATATTCCTTGTGTATTTCTTTTCTTCTTGGACTGAATTTTCTCTCTTTTTCTTTTGTATTTTGTACTTTCTCTCACTACGTCATTCCCTTAGAAATTGTACACAAAGTACTTTTGTATTTTTGTATTTTCTAGTTTTCTAGTGATGAGGCGGGTCACTCCGGTAACCAGTAACCAGAAACCAGAAACCTAAAAAATAGATAGTCACGGAAGTACAAACACATTTTATGTACAAAGGATACTTGAATCCACAAAGTACAAAGTACAAAGGGTAACGACTGTAGCCTATAGTTGGTTTGTAGTCCATATAGTACATAGAATATACAGTGTAGAAAGTAGAGTCTTCACTTTGGTATGTAAGCACCAAGCAGATGAAATAATAAACCACATTCATCTTGAGCGAAAAGAAGAAAGGAATCGAGATCTCTTTTGTACTTTGTAGTTTATCCACTTTTAGAACATCTTTCTCTGTATCTGTATGTATATGTATACCTAACCTATCGACTATCCATGTGTCTAGTGTTTCTAGTTTCTAGTTTCTAGGTATAAATAACCCTGTGATGTGCACGGTGTTCTGTGTTCGCGTATGCAATATAGAAAATAGAAAATATTGTACAATATGTTGGTGATTGGCTTTCTCTTTTTTCCTTTTTCCGTGTGCAATTACGAGTGATTTGTTTCCTCCCAAATACACGCAACAACTCCTTTGAGTCTTGAGTCGTGAGTCGAGAGTCGAGAGTCGAGAGTCGAGAGTCGAGAGTCGAAAGTGTAGAGTGTAGAGTCAGTAAGACGACGAGCAATAAACAAACAAACAAACAGACGTAAGTAAGAAATTGAAAGCATAGGAAGAAGCACTACAGACAATAGACCAGTCAACATACGGATAAACATGTTAGGTGTGTATTGAGCACTGAGTATTGTGTATGGGAACTTGCCCGTAGCTAACACGAACCATTAGCTTTGTTGACAAATTGACTTTGACTTTTCATCTTCTTTCAAGGGAATCGTCAATGGTCAATGTTCATTGTTCAATAGGCAACGGACAATGGGCAAAGGACAATGGATGTTTGTTTTCTATTTTCGAAAATGTAGATGTAATTGTTTATTTATTTTAGAGTCTACAAAAGTTGTAATCCAAGAATGTAAACCAAAAGTGTCCGGTGCAATAAAAAGTGTTATCCGTCATTTATGCAGCTGTGCCGGAGTTTCCTGTAGGTGTATTTACGTTGTGCTACAAAATATCAAATTTCAATCAAACTCATTCAATGAGTTTGTTTTTGTCCCTTTCCTGTTTACTTTTTGTGCGAACCTCGATTTCTCCTTAGATGAAAATAAATGAGCTTTTTAAAATCAAAAATACATGTACAATGTACAAGTAACGTGTAAAGTTTGGAAAAACTCATGCATAAAATACCAAAAAATAATGTCTCTTTTTCATAAGTGATGGAGGCGGATTTATAAAATAAAAAAGATACACAAAAGCTTTTGTGTCTTGGCATAATTTGATACTTTCTATGCTACGCATAATGAATGGAAAGGCACGTGCGATTTCATATCACGTCACCCAAGTCAAGAACCTTGACATCTTGAATCTTTTGACATGTGAAATTTTCCTCCAATGTGATTTTCAGCCTTTACTTTTTTACCCAATATACATGTATAATAATATATTATACGTTAGACATACTTAGAAGGGAATAAAATAGAAAAGAAGGTTTATCGTATTCTATGGGCCCACACAGACACAGACGCCGACACCGACACAAACAGAGACACTGACAAAAAGGAGTTCACGTTTTACGTTTCATCCTCTTGCTAATAAAGTGTCGTGGAAAGAGAGAGAGAGAGAGAGCTTTCTCCATTCTCCGTCCTATGTGAACTGTAAATTCCACAACGTGTCAAAGGGAAGTAAAGGATAGAAAATGAAGGTGAAGGAATATATTATTAATAATAATAAATTTAAAAATCCTCACTTCGTGACGATTTTATATCGCCTTAAAAGCATAAATGCTTTAGGCTCCGGATGCGA
>JAQGBH010005782.1:0-13654 GCA_034698265.1 Sminthurinus aureus | reverse complement strand
GTAGAGTGATCCAAAAACTACCTAAAAACTGTTTCACTAAAAACTCAAGGTTTTATCTCATTACTCATTACCTTTTTATATTATTGTATAATATTATCAATTTTATCATTATTATAGACATTTTACTTTAGTGATTTTATAGTGGATTACGATACAGATAAAACGCCTAAAAATTTTAACCTCTTATCTGTAGTCTGTAGCACTACAAAATTTTAACTGCGGAATTATGTTTCTCATGGAATGTTTTTTTCAAGGTTAGAATGATTTTTATGATAGTTTGTGAACCACCCTCAAATAAAGTAGGTTTGTAGTATGTACATATGTATGTTTATATACTGTCAGTTTAAAAAACACGGAAATGTGCAAATGGCCTGAAGAAAAACAATTCAATCTAAAACACTGAATTCTTTAAGATTTTTTTTTCATTTTAACAGAATTTTTGTAAAACATGAAAATTGGAAATACAAGTGTAAGTAAGTACTAGTATGTATATATGCATAAAGGCTTCGATACGTAAGTAAATTATTATTTATATTATTATTATATACAATCAACTTTCTCCTTTTCCTTTTGTACAGATCAACTGAAAAGATCACTGAAAAATATAGATGGGGCAATATAATAATATGTTTTATTTCTACTACTTTATTTCTAGTAAATACAATATGTGATGACTGATGAAAGTTCCATTTAATATAAAACATATTTATGGATTATTAAGGGATGCAAGCAAGTAATTAAATTTGCACCTGGTCTGTTTTTTTAAATTCAGTTTTTATTCAGCTAAATGACTAATTGCCCAGCATAGACATATTGAACAACAATTTTTTTTTCTTTTCTCCTTCGCTCGATCTCTAATATATAACTGCGGACATTGGATTTTTTGCAATATTATACTGTACATTATTGTAAGTAAGTATAGTAACATATTACATATCAGTGTGTATTTATATGCTCTTCTCAATGTAATGAGAAGTTCTCATGTTTAAAGTTTTACACCACATAATATTATATTATAATTATTATTGAGTTGCCATAATATACATTATGATTACTCATATTATGATCATCACAATTTATCATTTAATGTACAATATGTATTTTTATGCTTATTTTATAACATTATCTTATACATACTTTCAATATAGATTAAAAATAAAAGTTTGGTTTCGTTTTATAAATAAATTTGGATGAAACATTTGTAAACAAAATGAAACGAATGACTTTTATGTATATCGTTTGTTTGTGTTATAAGTTATATTATATGTATATAACAGGCCTTTGGGAAAGTATAAATATATATATATATTTATGTGTATTTTTGGTTAAACATTTTAAATTATGGCAAAATTAACTAATTACAAGAATGTATACAGGATATTCATAAAACATATGATACACATAAAACACAGTAGAAATAAACAAAAACAAAACACTTACAACCATTTCTCTCTCTCTTTTTTGACATTCACTGGTGTATACAAAAAAAATGGTTGCCCATATACATTTAACAACAATTTAAAGACCATTTTATGTAGATAGTAGGTATATCATGCTATACTTATTCTCACATATTATACAGTATCATATATCATGATTCAATGAAAATTATTACGTCTGGTGCTGATTTTACATTATAGTTTGTTTTTTAAATACACACACATTACTAATAACACGCACATAGAGGTGTACAGATATAATATATTATACTTTTTCATTATTAAAATAATAAGTAAACAATGGAAAATAGTCATATCTGTATAGATATAATATGTTTTCAACTGTATTTTTTGTCTCTTAAACAATATATATATGCACACATACATTTAACTTGTATGTAAATTTGACGCAAACAAAATCCCAGACGACTTTAGAATCATAAAATATACATTTAGCTTTTATATTATGTGACAATATAATAATATATATTAAAACATAATAAAGTTTTCTCCGATAATAATAATAAGTACACATAAGTATATTTGTATATTTTTGGATTGATGCTCTAGGATACACATTTTTTTACTAAGAATATATTTATATAATATCTACCGTCTATTTGTAACTAAATTTTCATACTATAATCTAATTGACGATATACATGTTTTCTTTCCATAGATTTTGCGAAAAAAGAATAATATTATATTATGTCTATCCTTTTACATATTTTATGTATTGTATTTTTTTATGACGGTATGATTCGTCATCAATCAATAATCACACTATTTCAACGACAACAAACAGTATAATATGTATGTATTATACATACATGAAGAAAAACATTGACTACATCTACGAAAATTACATGTTTTCCCATACACATTTTGTGTTGTTGAAATAAAATAATAATTTTTCTTCATTTCTTTTGAATAATATGTTATTGTTGCTGTTGAGTTGATTATAAGAGATATACACTATTCTAATTGAAATATTTGTTTAAAATTTTATATTAAATACGTTTACTCTTCAATTGCACGGAAAGCAGCTTGCATATCTTCATATAATTGGTCGAATTCTGCTTTGAGTTTTTGCTCACCCTCTAGAATATTCAACAAAAAAGATAATGTTTTTAGTTACACTTTCAATGAAAAAGGATCTATGACCTGTGACTATACCTTAAGTTTAAAAATATATAGACAAGAAAAAAAAATGATGATTTTGAAGTTTGGTACATGTACAGGTACAAAATTTGAGCCTTACCAGCTGGATCTTTAAATTTCATTGAACTGAGTTGATACAAAATTTGACCCATGGATTCACGAATAGTTCCCCAAGTCACTTTATTGTCAGACTGAGCTGTAGATTCTACTGCATGTCTTGCCATTTCATAAAATCCAATTATATTCTTCAACATTGCAACAGATTTATCTAAAGTTTTCCACACAAAAAATCAATAAATCATTCATCAAAATCACTTTTTTTAAAGATTTTAAGCAACCATATAATATTATAGGTATATAATATTATGTTCCTTTTTTGTCCTTTTTTCATGACATTCAAAAAAATATTTAAACTTTTAAACATAATACTTACAAAAGGGGCAGTATCGATCATAAGGTGTGTAACTGAAAACAATAGATTCCACCAATAATTATAGTATGTACTTTAAAACTTCACAATAACAATATATTATAATATTATGTGCATTATGATTGGTATGCAGTCGGTTCTAAAATATGTACTACAATTAATTTAATATGTAATATTATATTTTATATTGTACTTCAAATACTAAATATTTTACCCATTTTGTTGTAAGAAATCTTCTTTAAGAAGTCGAGCAACTTCAAGAGTAATTTTATCTGTTTCGGCAAGAGACGCCTTACCCACCAACTGCACGATTTCAGCCAAATCTTCTTCCTCTTGAAGAATTTCCTTTACTCTTGTTCTTAGTGGGACAAATTCTGGAAAGTTCTTTTCATAATAGTCATCCAGAGCTCGCATATATTTACTAAAAATTTTAATTAAAAAGAAATTAAGAAAAGGATAAATTGTATACATTGGACATGGTAACAGTTTTTTTATACTAGCATACTAAATATTTATAGATTAGACATGTACGTATGTGTAATATAATATTTAAAAGAAATATAATACAAACAAACCTGTAAGATATGAGCCAATTGATTGAAGGGAAATGTTTTCTTTGAGCGAGTTTTTTATCTAAACCCCAGAACACTTGTACAATACCTAAAGTAGCGGATGTTACAGGATCAGAAAAGTCACCACCGGGTGGAGATACTGCTCCAACAATAGAAACTGAACCCTCCCTTTCTGGATTTCCCAAACCTACATTATCAAATAAGAGTTTTGTCAGTTCATTTTATGTATTGTAAAATTTATAATGTAAATATGTGGGGATATCATTTAAAAGAAGAAGCACAGTATATATACATGTAATCCTTTCAAAAACTGGATTACTCAATTAGAAAATAAAACTTGCTTACATTTTACACGACCGGCACGTTCATAGAAAGAAGCCAATCGAGCACCTAAATATGCTGGATAACCACTAGAAAAATATGAAACATGCAACAAAAAAAGACAAAAGTTAGTATACACATGGACGTTAGTTATTGAGACAAAACTTTGAGCCCAACTAATTGCAGTATGATATTACGTGTCTTATACCTATCAGCTGGCATTTCAGCAAGACGACCTGAAATTTCTCTCAAAGCTTCAGCCCATCTAGATGTAGAATCGGCCATCATAGCAACATTGTAACCTATAAAAATAAAGGTGATAAAATGTGTCATTTTTAGTTGAGATTCCAATTTACATGTACATAAGGATATAAAAGCAGATATATACCAAATCAACAAACTAAAAAATTAATTACCCATATCACGGAAATATTCTGATAAAGTAATGCCAGTATAAATGGAGGCTTCACGAGCAGCCACAGGCATGTTGGATGTATTAGCTACAAGTGCTGTTCTACTCATAATAGATTCTTGTGTTCCATCAACGTCAATATGCAATTCAGGAAAATCTCGAAGTACTTCTGACCTGTAAGAAATTTTATACATAGCATATTTTATGTTTTACGTACAAGAGGTTTTATTTTAAACTAAGCATTTATGTAGTACTGTATGTTTTAAATTGTAAAATTACCAATTGTCACGACTTATTATTTATCTAAAACGTTTGGTCTAATTTTGAAATGTACGTTTTATGATATTATTATGTTCTTACATTTCATTTCCACGCTCTCCACAACCGACATAAATAATGACTTCTGAATTGGAATATTTGGAAAGAGATTGTGAGATGACAGTTTTTCCACAACCAACTGAAATTTAAAGAATTGTTTTGGATAATTATTTACACCTCCACTACAATTTAACACATTACATGCTATATATATGTATCTAAACTACTAAATTTGGAATTTAAAAAGAAAAGTAAATCACGTACACGCTCCTGGAATAGCTGTAGTACCACCTTGGACACATCTAAAAAAAATAAATAAATAAATATATTTTACTACAGGTCAACATTTCTTCTATGTTTTAAATCTTTGACAAATCAAATGTATTGAAAAGGCGCACTACAGAATATAAAAACTATAAACATAAATCACAAGAAATTTTAGAATTATGAAATGTGTATTGTGCGTTTGAAAGTTTATACGGTATAGTATACAGGGTACATTACGATTGATAACGTACGGAAATAGAGAATCAAGAACTCTTTGTCCTGTTAAAAGTGGATGATTAGCAGGGAGTTTTTCTGTAACGGGTCGAGGTTGACGAACAGGCCAAACTTGAAGCATTGAAAATTGTGATTTTTCTCCATCAAATTCGGTTTCTAGGATGATATCTTCCACACTGTAAGAACCAGCTTCCGCAATGAATGTGACAGTTCCTCTGGCTCTTGGTGGTACAATAATCTTGTGTTTGACAAGCCTATTCTCAATAATCAATCCATAAACATCTCCACCGGTAACATGACTTCCAACACGGATTGATTTGTCAGGTTTGAAATCCCACTTCTTTGTACGCGATAGCGCTGGAACGTTTACTCCTACAAGAAAAAAAAGAAGGAGCGTACCATGTTTGGATTAAATTAAATATTTAATATCGTAATACAAAATGAAAAACTCAAACGTATTCGTACACATACAGAAATATAGAAGAAATTCCAAGAAAATTTAAAATCTCTACGAACCTTTTGGAATGTAAATACTTTTAGAAGACTCGCAAATATCTTGTAAAGGCCTGGAATTTTTAAATCACCAACAATCATTCACTTTTATAGTTGCAGAAGACAATTTTTTTTCATATATTTGTAAATACGTGAAATAACATAATAATTTGAATTAAGAATTTTATTACATTACATTATACAGTATAATATTATGTTCCTTTTTATAATTTATAATATCCTCTTACCGTTGAATACCATCAAAAATAGAACTCATGATCCCAGGGCCTAATTCAACGGAAAGTGGTTTTCCTGTACGTAAAACAGGATCTCCTACTGTCACACCAGAAGTTTCTTCATAAACCTGAATAGTTGCTAAATCTCCCTCCAATCTAATAATTTCTCCTACTAAATTGTCGTATCCAACACGAACCAACTCGTACATAGCAGATCCGGACATACTCGAAGCGGTCACGACTAAATTATTATTAACATAATATCAGATACATTAGTAATGAGTCATTCCTCATTGTATTTTTAACTTAATAAAAACTAAATACAAAAGCCACTTTTTAGAATGATATGATGCGATATAATATATTGTTTATTATCATTTTACCAGGTCCAGAAACTGCAAAGACGTATCCATATTCGGATTCCTTTTCCGTATCACGAAATCGTGGTAAATTTGACATCTTGATATATATTGGTCTTTTTTATAATATTGTTGACGAAAAAAAAGATTAGTATCTGATTTGGGATGAGAGATAAATCTGTTACATAAGAAAAAGAGAAAAAATACCACAAAATTAAACACTAAAACACTAATTTTCAAACCAAATTTCATCAGTTTATGTTACTTTTTACTATATTACTATGTTTTCGAAAGTCTTGAAACTATTTATGTATGCTATATCAATTATGAATATTGAGTTCATGGTTCACTGAGACTTGAGAATATTCCTATAAGAAGACAAAAAGTACTAAAGTATATTAATCAAAAGTGAAAAAATTTGTGCATGTAATTTTTAAAATTATGAAATACCACAGGCTACAAAGTATCACGATGAATCGCTTCTATACCTTCTACTATAAACTTGATACTGTATAACCTAACTACTGTAGATAAAACTACGACACTGCCGATTTGTATTTAGGTAAAAAACTGTCTCAATTTCTTCATAGGTCAAAAGTTGTGTTTTAAGTTTTAAATAAAAGTAAGGAAATTGATCCCAAATAATGAATAATATAAATAGAAACCAAATTTTGTCTTACGTTCCAAAAAATATTAAAAAGTCAACTTTAGCTACCGAATGTTAAATAAACAGATAAATAAATTTAAAAAAGTACAACAAGGAGAAGGGCGTAGCCAGCAGTATTAGTTTACTTTACTTTACCAGTTTGTATAATATATAGTTATCTTTGCTTGCTTGCTACTAATACCAACAAGCAAAAGAAGATTAAAATACACATGTACATTTCATGTTAGATATACGAGAGCTGAGCAATACTACAAATTTTATCATTACATTAGGACCTATTCAAATGGTAATTACTTTTCCGTCGTTCTCTCCATCTCCATGTGCTATGTATATTATAATAAATGCTATGTATCATGTATAAATACTTACATGCATCATGTATTGACGCTACTCAATATTGAATGACATGCTTGCATAGATTATACTATTACTACTACTCAAATTATGACACCAAAAGCAATACAAAAGCTTTCTATAATAATAGTGTATTATAATAACAATACGTGTCTAGAGATGAACGTATAGTACATAATGAATAGAGGCACCTGATGTACTCTTTTGAATAATATTGAATAAAATGAATATTATATATACTTCCCAGGTATTTTAGTATAGAAAACATCTATATTATACATATTCCTTATTCCTATTGGTACTTAAGCATTTTAGAAGTACTTCAGATTCAGCCTGGTTTTAACTTAACAATAATATGCTATCAATATATATTATGTGATACCAGTACCAATACAGGACTACACACTATTTTCAAAAAAACGCACAAGTTATATCTACTATATTATACTCAGTAATAATTGTAAATATTTTTTCACATGTTTATGTTTCTGATATCTATTATATACTGCATTCATACAGTATCTACATGAATCTGTCATCTGTATGTGTATATAATATATCACCTTTCAGTGTACTTTGCCTTTTGTAGTCTCTCAAAATATTTGTAAAATATTTACACATCATGCATTTAAGACGTATAATAATGTACATCACTGTGGATAATATTATGTAGTTCGATGTTGTATTCTTCATCAATCAACACAAATATACTTCATAAACCTAAGAACCTGTATTTGCCTATATCACTGATCGTCATTATACTTGCTAGTTTTTATAAAATAGTAGAATATTATATAATTTAAAAATTGTGTACAGTCCTTTTTACTTGTTGTTGTAAGAACTGCTTTGTACTAAGTCAAGAAAGTTTTTGTTTCCTCACCCCATCGTGTTTAAATTTTAACACTTTTGAGAAGGCATACACATTACAGATTCATCAAGAGACGACGAAATAAAGAATACTACAGGAGTAAATAGCATGTGTTTTTTTGAATGCATACATACATACATGTATGCTCATTTAGCATGAAAGCACTAACCATGTTTTAAATTACTCTCTACCCCTCTTCTCCTTACATATGTACGTATGTACATACACACATTTACTGTATATTATGATTTAAGCTACATCATAACATTATAATATTATTATCATACAAGGTTTACATAAATTATTTAAACTCAAAATCAGATATATAGGGTATAGGGTCAGTTTGGTAAGAGAAATAGGCATAATACTATGTTAGTAATTGACTATAATGTTATATGTACATAACATAGTGTGATATAACAGCAAAATTTTATCAGAAGACGTTTTTACGATAGTCATTTGCATTCATGTACAATGTACACATAAGTACTTGCAACTTTTACAACTAATACTTTGAAACTGAAAATAAAAATAGGAATTTTAGCTTTTAGTTCAAATGTATATTAGAGAAGAAGTTAAAATTAACTGTCATCATATTACCAAACGAGGCAAATATTTTGAAAAATTTGTGTGTACAGTGTACAGTTTACACACATGTTTCAACAGTTATACGTATCACTGTTGAATAACTGATTTGAATATATGTACAAATTTGCATGCAAAACCAAAAAGGACACACAGTTTGCACAGATCACAAAATCTATACATCATTATCATTTAAGTTATGATAACTTTCTTCTTTCTTCTTGTTTTGATACGTTCTTTAACTAATGATGGGTCCTTTTTGAATGATTTGACGAATAATATGAAGGCCCTACAAAATCAGTTTAGTACATCAAACATCAAAATGAGATTTAAACTTTAAAATACATCATTATTTTGTCTATACCATACTTACACCTTGTACGTGCATTATGCATGTGTATCATATTATTATTATTATGTCATTTTCTTGACACTAAAATCTACCATCACGTGCTTATAGATGGACATATTTCACATGCACAAGTCAACTCCTCAAAAGTGCAATTAATTAAAAATTAACTTATGATGTACCGGGGAAGTAGCATTAGGATAATACACGATTAGACTAACTAGATATATGTATATGTATAGACAAACTTTGGTAAATAGTTAAAATACTATAGGTAAATATAATTAAACTTACTCGAAATATTGGTTCCACAATGTTGTTGATTAACTCCTCTTTTTATTAATTATAGTTATAAAGTATAAAATAAGAATATTATGGAAGAGTATTGTAAATATGTATATGTTTATAAAGTTAAAGGAGGTAACTTTTAATGTACTACGTATTAATAAATACGTTGATTAAAGTTAAAGGAATGGTTAATTTGAAATTTTTATTCTATGTGTACTTTTGATCGTGTGCACAAAATATGTTCACCTCTTGGTTTTTGTTCTTCAATGTATCGTAATTACTTTTTTTTTAAATTATAAATAACTATACTGTTTTTAGGTAAAAGTAGCACGTATATTTAAGTATAAATATCCCTAACTACTTACACCTACACCAATTCACACTTTTTTTTAATAGGTTTGACAAGACAGTTAGTAGTTAGCAGCAGACAATTCAAACTACTTTGTGTTTTATTATCACTCGAAACATGAAAACCAAATTAAATATTTATTCATGACTCAACCCTCATCACAATATAAATATCATTATTATTTTCTTATTTATCACTTATTATTTTACTATTATTTCTCCTAAATTATGTAATATTATATTTAAGTAAAGCCTTAAAAGTTTATCTGGAATTCGATTCCGATCGACTGTGAATCTCGTAATAGAGTGTTCGTGAGTTTAGAATCTAAACTTTGGAAGCGCTATAGTCGATATAGTCACGCCCTGGCTGATAGAAGCATATACTTACATAATGAAATGGTATACATGGTTTCTAATACAGTGCACACACAATCGTTCAGTGTACTTATTTTTGACATAGTATTTAGTTGATATCCAGACTACAAAATTTTTAATAAAACGGCTTGTTTTCAAAGGGAATTAAAATAGCAGCATTGTCATTCACATTAAATGGCATAGTAGATATATATGATGATGGCCCTTCTTTTAGTGGACTTTCGTGCATTTTCTATGCACATGTAGTATACAACAACACAATACACAAACGAGTACTCAGAATTCAGAGTACTACAATGTACTTACGATAAATGTTACTATAATATATATACGCATGAAGATCATGTACTTACATATATATATATTATTTAATTACGTACTTAAATGGCATTGGATAATACACTTCTCTTGATTCTGGATATACATATATACATTCATGAAAATGTCTAGTTTTACAGTGTTTGTGTGACAGACATTAACAAATAAAAGGCAACGTTTATTTTGAGGCTATATACTTAGAGTAAAAGTATACAGGGACAATTTACTGACAGCCTATATATATACTGCTGTATATATACATACACAGTTTTAATTTTCATTATATCTCATTACTCATTACAATTGTGTCATGAAATTTCTATGAATTTCCGCAAAAAAAACGTACAATGATAAAGGCTGTAAAAGTATTATTTATAATATTACTATGCACTGTGTACGAACGCGTATGGACGTTGGAAATAAAAATTTCACAGTTTACTTACTTACTAGTTACTAGATACCATTTATAATATGCATCCTACTGTATAAACCAACTTTTGTGGTCTCAAAAAGCTGTAATATATTACGTATGAATGCATAATATGTCACATCAAGCACATTATTCTGTACATTTTATATATATACATATACTTTATTAACAGTTTACAAAATATGGCAAAAAGGTTTAGAATAAAACATCATGGACAGTTATGGATTGATATAGCCAAGTACATTGCAACAAAGCTTTGTAAATGCATACTTAGAGCTTAGAGTACATAGTATTTTTATTTATATAATGGTATATTATGTCTTTATTTTTGTTCCTCAAATCCGTCGGAATACATGGCACACACAGTTCTCAGTTTCAATTTTGTACATCACAGCTTAATAGTATTTTATCATTTACCGTGCCTATACATTTTAAATTATATACTATAATAATTAATAAAAGGGAATATTATGTTACCTCGATAGCAATATCAGATGCTCCATTCTATAGCTGAGGAACACTTAATTATTATTATTAATTAGTTATGAGTAATTAGTATATTAATCTGAAACTTCTAGATAGAAAAAAAAACGTTTCGAGCAGACATAATATATTTCCTATAATACCTGTATAAAATTTAGAATAATCATTATTACATAAGTCACACATATATATACATACAGTAGACAAATATTCTATAGCACGACAATAAAAACTGTAATTCATAATTGTTTCAGAATATTTTTGGAATGTATACATTGATATATATATATTTACAAGTGAAGAGAGAAAACGAGAAAATAAAATGGTGAAAGCACGGATAATGTATCCAAAAAAAAGAGAAAGTTTTGCTTTCACTACAATATTATGTAACAGTATAAAAAGCTGCGTAATATGATATATGATACAAATATAATATATATTTATATGTACAATTTATACTACATCCTGTATTTCCTTTTAAGCGTTGATATATTATATGAAAAACTTTCGTTAAAATTTTTAATAATATTATTATAGATAACAAATAAACAACTATTTCATAGATACACAAACGTAATTTGATATGACATTTTGTTTTGTTGTTTTTAAATTTCAAAAACAAGGGTATAAAATAGCTTCAAAAAAAATATATTTCTGTTGACAGAAATATTTTTAATCACAAATCAGAATCTTTAATAAATCTATTACCTTCAGAATTTTTACCAATGTATCGAAATCTTCTTTTACCTGTCCGACCTTTAGATTTTTGCTGATTACTACTATTAGGATTATTATTTTGATTGTCACATGACCGATGATGAGCTGTTGGATTACCAATGGAAGAAAGAGTTGCTTCAATGTTACTTTCATGTAAAATGTTTGACACAGGATTTTGATTACTATTATTTCGTGAAATTCTTTCATTTTCCATGTTTCGTATTACTGATTCCTGTCCAGGTATTGCAGAATATAAATGACTAGATGATGAAGATGGTAGGGGTGTGTATGAAGGAAGAATCTTCATTTTTGCATAAATCCATCTTCTTGATTCTTTTAACTCGGATAAAGGTACGGACCGATGATCCAAAAACCGAACATTACGAAGATGATATAATATATGACATCGATATAATTGATAATCCTTTTCTTCAGCTAAATCATTAGAGAGTTGATCGGGACATACAGGATTTCCATGTAGAGATAAATGCCGAAGATTTTTAACACGACTGGATAGTTCTTGGATTAAAGTATCCAAATCTGATATCTATATATACATATAGGGAAAGGAAATATTATGTATAACAATATAACCATTATACTATTAATTTTAAATCTGATTTTACTACATGTAACGCCTTCTAGTTTTTAAGTACACTGAAGAAAATTTTCCGGCTTCGAAGAGTAAAATTTTACTCTTCAAAAGTGCGTGGGTGGGAAAGTACCACGAAGAGTAAAACCTTACACTTCCAAAGAGTAAAATCGGTTAAAGCCTCAAAGAGTAAAATGTTGATAGAGGCGTGGCTTAATTTTACTCTTTGACGATTAAAAATTTTCCCCTTTAAATGTATACGGAATCCCTTTGAAGAGTAAAACCCTTCTTACAGATTACTCTTCATAGATCATTTTTATTTTTGATTACTACTACTACTACATATTTAAATATATTATGAGTTGAAAAATAATTGCCATTTAAAACTACGAATGAATCAAATATCTTTAAAACCATTTAATGAAAGTACTTTTATTTTAATTTACAACATCTATTTTTTTCACATCGTCATCTCATTTCATCTTTTGGTTTTAAAAAAGTCACATCTAGAAAAAAACAGACCAAAAAGTGTTTTGTTTTCAATAAAATATGTTCGGTGCATTTTTTTGATACTTGAAATTGTAATATTTTTTTGCTGTCTACAACAAAATAAATTATTAGAATTTGACGATTAATAATTATTACCTTTCGAGCGAGACTTCAGCAAAAATTTTCTCAAGTTGATTGCTGAAATTGGCACCAAACCAAAATCACATCAGAGCAATTATTGAAATAAATGATGTAATAAATAATAAACATAAATGGAATATGTAAATACGCCTACGTATTTTTAGTACTTATAAAATTTGACCAAACTAAAAATTGTGTGACTTACCTGTGAAAATTTTTGATGAAAAATTAAACTTGACTGGGTGCAAATTCACATTGTCAGATAAATGACATTAGTCGATATATTGAAACATGTAATGTTAGCCTTTCCAGCGGTTAATGTATGAGTTTTGATATTTAATTGCAATAGTTATACTTTAACTATTACGATTGTCTATTTATAAAAAAGACTAAGTATTACAATTCACAA
>JAQGBH010005781.1:0-13656 GCA_034698265.1 Sminthurinus aureus | reverse complement strand
TATGTACAAATAATAACATTAAACATTAAACCTTACATCATTCTAGTTGTAAATATCGTTACTTATTATTTAAACTACTTTTAATTTTGGGGTTTTTTTTACAGTTTCCGTATTCATTCAGTGCTGTTTGTCAGAATGCGTTACAACTCACTATGCCTCATCTTACAATCGTAGTCAATCAGGTAAAACAGAAAAAGAATTTTAATGGAACAAATCTAAGAATTTTAGTCGAATATATAATAATAACAATAATTAAATTTGTTGTTGTTTGTTCCGTGTTTTTAAAAATAGGGTGATTATAAAACCAATGTGCCAGAATTGTGTAGGGCGGACGATCGCTGAAACGACTTCTGCTCTGCCAGTACCTATGTAGTTTTTTTTAACCTCAACTGATGAAGATGTTCATGATGGAAATGAAGAATAGTGTTAATGTTAAGGCTCCTTTACTCCGTATTAATTCAGAAGATAGAAGAAATGATGGAAATGGTTATTTAGAAGAAAAGGTCGAGCATGATGTTCTCTCAAATGCCGCAAATGGTGAAAAAATGAAAATGATGCGTTTAAAGCAAAAAATGATGTGGGGGAGCGGCCATGGTTGTGATCTCTATGGGAGCTTTAATGTTGCTTCAAATCAAGGTTGGGGGATCCCACCAGGTTTCGGACTGCGTGGAGGTGGTCTCAATTCGCTCAACAATGGAGGTCCCAACAATGGGGCAGCTGCAGCTGGTAAGATTTTGTACATATTAATAATATTATGTTAATAAAATTAAACTTTATATATTTAAATAAACAAAATGTGCAATTCATACATTGCTTCCATTTTATTTATTTTAAATTTTTTTATATAAAAAATATTAAAGGTTGGGGTGCCCCTCCAAGTGGTAATAGTTCCGGTTCCGGTTGGGGTCAACCTCCAAGTGGTAAATTGTTTTCTGGATAAAAATGATCGTTATTTCATGGTATTGGAGTCTATTATAATAATTTCATCGACATCAATGTTTGACATACATTTTATTATATATTATACGTTCTAGCTCCAAGTAGCCAATCCTCAGTGGCAACTTCATCTCCAGGTGGAATTGTCAATACTCCTGCCAATAATCAGCAAGTAAACCCCTCACCTGCTAATAATAATCATCCCAGCGGATCAGCCAATCAATGGGCTTCAACTTCTCCGAATCGTAATACTAGTCAGAACACCAATGGGCAACCTACAAACCTTTCAGGTGAATTTCTATTTATAATTATTATAATTTATAATAATACAAAATTATTTTTTATAATCAAATATATAATTAATAATTACAATAACAGGAATAGTAATAATCTTATTGTATTATGGTTTATAGTTATTTGTTATTTGAAATAATTATTAAACTATTGAATCTCAACAATTACTTTTTTTTTATTACGAATATAATATATATATATATTATCCTATGTAATATGTATAGGATCTCAAGTTAATAACAATCCATCGTCAAATGCAACCAGCGCTCCACCAAGTGGAAATGCAATGCAAATGGGGAATCAAAATGCTAACAATGTGATGGGGAACACGTCTAACAGTCCAATGAATCCGGGCTCTGTATCAGGTACAAATCCAAATCCAAATGGGCCAGGAGGAACCAGTACTTCAGGACTCATCACAAATCCAATCGCATCCTCATGGGCAGCAGCTGCTGGAAAATCTCTCCAGTCTGCTCCTGGTAGTAACAACAACAATCCTAATACCATGAACAACGTGAACAATCCCGGCAATACTTCAGGAATGAGTAACAATCCCAATACCATAAACTCCAACAATGTCAATAATCCCGGCGTGGCTCCTACTCCGGGTAGTGGTAGCAGCTCCAGTGTTACTAGTAAACAAATTGAACAGCTTAATAGTATGCGTGAAGCTCTCTTTAGTCATGATGGTTGGGGAGGTCAGAATGTGAATCAAGACTCTGGGTGGGACACTCCAAACTCACCAGAATTGGATCCAGCTTCAGCCGCATCAGCTGGCAATTGGAACAAAGTCAATGTAAACAATGGTACAGATTTATGGGAAGCTAATTTACGTGGTGGTGAGCAGTTGTTTTATTTATTTATCTACTTATATATGTATAATATATATAATATATATAATATACACACACGCATATGTACAGTTGTTCTTCAATTTATAAAATAATACAATATTAAATATTAATGTTGTATTTTTTTCCCACAACTAGTGAAAAGAATATTCGTTTGTTTTCAATGTTTTTGTGTTGTTTTTTATTATTGCTATTCAATAGGAGGTGTTAATCCAATTCCAGCTGCACCAAAGCCTGCATGGGGACCGTCAAACAATATTGGAGGAACATGGGGTGAAGAAGATGATGGAGCTGATAGCTCTAATGTATGGACTGGCGTACCTCCTGCAAATTCCAATGCACCACAAGGACCCAACAATTCAGCGCCTCCTAATAATTCCAATGCTGGAAATAATAATGCACCAATGCAATGGAGTGGAATGAACAATACGCAAATACCACCTAATCAACAACCACCACCACCTCCTCAACAACAACAACAACAACAGCAGCAGCAACAACAACAACAGCAACAACAACAAAATCAACAACAGGGATGGCCTAATTCTGCTCCTATTAAAAAAGAACCAGCTGAATGGGGTGGAAATGTTGGTGGACAAAGAGGGTATAAATATATACATATTATATTTGTTCACCATTATCTCATTTTTGTATCTTTTGTTTCATTTCCTTGTATGTGTAATATATAATATATTATGATCGAAATTATTGTGTAATAAGTAATTATAATATTATATGTACATTCAGTAACTAAGTATAGACAAAATGTATCTCATATTATTATTTTTAAAACTTTAGTCCTCATGGAGGACATGATATGGGCCGAGGTCATGAAAATGCACCACCTGGTGGCTGGGTTGATCGTAATAATACTCGAGGAATGAACAATGGATCTATGGGTGTGGATCCTAATCAAGGAATGTGGAATAAACCACCACCACCACCTCAACAACAGCAACAACAACAACAAAACCCAGCATGGGGTTCTGGACCTAATATTCCACCTCATGGACCTAATCATCCTAGTAAACCTTCGAATAGTGGATGGGACGATGTATCACCACCCACGCAAAGAAGAGCCGTACCAAATATACCAAACGTAAGTTCTTTTTTTATTTTAGTTTACTAAATTGTGTACTAAATACGATATTATTATGCTACATATTTTATTGTCCATTTTTGTGTGAAATAATATCATGGGTTCTTAAGTCAGGCAGTAATATGTTGTCTAAATACTACATGTATGTTTTTTTTTTTTGTTGTTTATGTTTTTGAGTATACATATATTATAGAACAAGAAACCATGAAACAATATTCGAAAACATGTATTTTTGATGTATTTATTGTCACTTGTTTTTATGTCACATTGTTCATACAAAAGAATGAAAAGATGACAATCAAAATGTTTACGTGTGTATTGTTTTATGAAATATTACATTTTATCAGCATTTTAATATGTATCTTAATTTTTAATAGTATGATGACGGAACATCTCTATGGGGTATGCCTAATCCTCAACAAGCTGGAAGAACGACAATCACAAGTACTATATAGGAACTTGAAATACTTTTATTTATTTCTCGCCATACATTTAAATTTTTATACTATTGTATTTCTTATATTGTGACTATTATTATTATGTTCTTTTTAGACCTTTCTCATCATGATCAACAGCAACAACCACCTCCACCTCAACAACAACAACAGCGGCATCAAATGCCACCAAATCGGGGAATGCCACCAAATAAAATGGATGGAGGAGTTGGAAATCCAATGTGGAGTGGTGGAAATAGGTAATTATTCATAATATTTTTTGTACAACATGTGTATATATTATATATTGTCCCAACATGTTAGGAAAGCCTAATATGTCCTTTTCAATGCTGTGTCGTTTATACAAGGAAGTGTATGTATGTATGTATACTATAAACTAACAGCTATAATATTGTCCGTGTATAATATTTTTCCATTTATAAATTCCATAATTTTTAATTTCTTTCAAAACAAACAAAAGGAATGGATGGCAAGGGCCTGATGGACCACCTCAAGATGGTGGATTTAATAATGCTGGAGGTTGGGATGACAAAAATAACGGAGGTGTTCAATGGGGTGATCCACCGAAGGTAAAGCCAGTAAGATTTGTTTTTTTTTCCTTTCATCTATTTTTTTTTGTTTCAAGAAAGAACATTTTCGTCTGTATATAAACTTACTGTCTACAATTAGAAGATGTTGCTATTTTTTAATAGTTATTTAGGAATATGTGTGACTTTATTTGAAAACGATTTCTTTTTTCTGTACAAAAAAAAAGGCTCCTTGGGATTCTACAGCTAATCCTTCTTGGGGTAAAACTCCTGCAAATCCGGGATCAGGCTGGGGTGATGATAATATTGTTGATACCTCGTCATGGGGAGGAGCGCACAAAAACCCTGTAAGAAAAATATTTATTTGGTTTTTTTAAATTTTGTTCCCTATTATAGCGTCATAAATTTTTCTGTAGTTTTTCTCATGAATTTAACTTTTTAATATATCTGTATACTTTATGTATTATACTAATGTTCGAAGTTAGTTAGTGAACGAAAGGGAACAAGAAAAAAAAAGAAAGTAAAATACGACTTTCATTTTCTGATTAATCTCTCACAGACTATTGTATCTTTTGAACTGTAACAAAAGCATCAGTAATACGTACCTACTATTACTACTATTACTACTAGTACTTATTTTTGCTTCCTTCAGTTTTCTTTTATCTCCTATTATTTATCATCACTTAACTTTGCGTAGTGCTCAATTTTTATCGAACAGAAATTAATTGATAATACAAATATTATTATTATTAATGTCGATGTCAAATATTAATAGTTATTTTTTTTACATGCTGTTTGAAAGGCAATCATATTGTGAGCGATTGCAATACATATTTTATGCTACCTTTTTTTATGTTATTTTTAATTTTTTACCTCTACACAAATATTCTTCCAATTTTAGTGCAATCATTTCTTTACATACAGTTTGTATATTTGTTGTAGTCTACATTACTCAAATCTAATATATTATTATGCATTTAGATGTAAACTACTACAAGTATTAATCTTTAATCTATTAATTTTTTCTTTTAAAATGATAAATAACTGCAATATTTCATTATTTCATATTACATTTAAAACGCATCATCATTCTACATTTTAGTCTATAGTCTATATATTTGAAAATTCTTTTATATTAAACTTTTCAAACTACGATGTTATTATTATAGTATGAGAGTAACAGGCACACATACTTTATGTTTCACGTTTAGAATTTTTAGACGTTTAGAATGAACGTTAAGGTAGAAATTATTTCTATTGGTTGCAAGTTTTTATAAAATAAATTTGTATTATTTGTCTTTCTAATAAGAGAAAACATATGAAAAAAGTAATATTCAACATCATGTACTTAGTTATGCATAGTCATGAGAATCTCAGTAGTTACACTTGCCTTGGCAGTGTTTTACGGAACATCATGTATCACCAGTCAAGTTCCGTATTTTAAAAAATAATTCAATAAAAATGAGACCATTTTGTTTTGTTTATCTACGGATTATTGATGGGAGGTCTCCACGTCATATTTCGTTTTGTTGTATTTTATTATTATTTTTTTTCTTTCTTTCTTTTTTTTTTTTTGTTAATTTTTTGTTTCTTTTTTGGCCATGGCAAGCAGAGATCTAGGTACGATTATGCTAACGGTAACGGTAACTTCGCTAAGGACGCTAGTAGACAAGGTCCGCTCAAAATATTAGCAGAATTGGGCTCATTGGGCTATAAGGTCAGTGTTCTATTTTAAACAACAAAAACTACCTACCATCTTCATGGCTACTTTGTTTATACATTATACTATTCATTAATATTCTTCTATTTTCGTTTTTATTATTTGTACGTTTTTTTTTACTACTAAGATAGTCCTTTATGTTTAACTAACCAAAAACAGGATAAACAAAGAATTTAAGAGAAATAGCATTTTAAAGCTTTTCAGTTGTTGTATTTTTGTACTTTTTATATGAACCAGAAAAGAGATAAACCTCAAAATTGTATTAACTATCTTAAGATACAAAAAAGAAACTAGTGTGAAGAATCTCTTTACTAATTAGCTTTTTGTGATGAATCTTGAATCTCTTTATCAGGAATGTATAATAGATTGTTCTAATGTAAAGATGTTGTGTTTTTAGTTTGCGTACATTAACTAGCTTGGAAAATTTCAATGTACTATTCCTTTCTCTTTCCCAATTTTTTTTATGGTTTAAAGCCCTTTTTTGTTTTTATATTTGTGATGTGTGAATTTCATACAGCTATTTTTAGGTTTTATAATAATATATATTCTCATATTGTTGATGTCTCTTGCTTTTTTGTAACTGTAAAAAAACATATTCTTTACCATGCTTTGTACTTTGTATGTGCTTTCTAATAGTTTTATTGACTAAAGTAGTGGGGATAAGTTACTATTGAATTTATTACCATGAAATTTTTTATTGAAATCATTTCTTCCATCCATGTTTGAGTTATTATAGTACTACAAAGACCTACTTTACAAGTATTTTGTAGATCATGACATGAAACCGAAATAAAATACAATCGGTGATTGTATAATTTTGAAAGACAAAAAAGGAAATCGGTGTCATTATTATAATTAACCACTTTAAAAATTACAGCGTAGAGTAAAAAAAAAAATTATTGTTGTACTATGGATATAGCATAGCTTCATTGTTATAGTATATTACTACTATATTTATATGCGTGAGTGTGTTTTGTTTTTACTATATCTGTGCTGCTTTTTTATATGTACTGGCGTTCATAATTTTTTTTTTTTTTGTACTGTATACGACATGACAATAACAGACATTATATTTAAAAGGAAATTTTATATCATGCATTATTAATCTGCAATAACCGTCGTTCATTAATATTATAGCTATTTTTTCAATGAAAGAATAAAAAAAAGTGATTACCTAGTTCAAACAATTTGACTATAGGTTCTTAATGCTTCTCCCCTGTTTGACATTAAGTCATAATTGTCAAAGCATTTGTGTGTAAAGGTTTTTATTTTGTATAGTATAGTAAACACATAATATTAACATATGTAAGATTTCGTTTGTCTTAATACTGTACTGCTACGTTGAATTGTCACGTATATATGTAATATGTATATGTATGTATAATATGATAGATATAGATGTGAACTGGTATTCAATTAAGCATGCATGCATTTGAAATTTTGTCTGGAATTGAGCTTTGGGGAGAGGGGAGAAGATTGAATTGTTTGAGCCAAAACTAACTTCACATCTATGTATTATATGTGTCTCTGAATCATATTAAATTATAATAATAGGACTAAACTGTATATGGAATATCTGTTGTGGGTCAGATAAAAAATATTCATTCATGTGTAAAAACTTTTGTATAATATCATTGTATAAAAGTATAATCCTAGGGCACTACAAGTTATATCCGTTAATGATGTTTATTGATTTTTTTTATGATTTTGTCTTTATAGAAGGAAGACATTGAATTGGCTTTGAGAACTTCTTCACATATGAACCTTTCGGATGCAATCGACTCTTTGGATAACTTAGCCGGAGCAGGTCGTGGTGGTCCACCAATGGGTATGAGTTCAAATATTATTACTCACTCGCTATAGTTAATAATAATTAATTATAATAAGTCACTTTCCATATATTTATTTGTAACCATTAAAAAATAATGATTGTAGTTTTTTTTGTAACAGTAATATTTTTTATTGTAAATAATTGGTTAAATTTTCTGTAGGAGATCCTTGGGGTGGACTTCAACAACGGAACGATCAATTCCACCGTGATGATTTAGGACTTGGTGGTGGTCCTCATCCACGAGGAGGGTATGTAAAAAATTAAAAATCAAACTACCTAATTCAAAAGATTTTCAATTCATTTATCAAAGTATACGTGGTGTTTTATTATTTTTTTATGTACACAAGTAAAGTTCAAAATTTTATTGATGCTGATTTTGTATGTCTTTGGTTCATAGTTTTCCAAATCCAGGAGGATTTCCGGGTGCCAACTCAATTAATAATGTGGCTAATCCTAGTCTAGCCAGTATTAATCCATCGTTGATTCAGAAGATATTGACTCAGCAGCCAAACCCACCACAAACGTTCAATGCCGTATGTTGTTTTTTTTTTTTTGTAATTTTATTTCTTGCAAACCACCTGTGTGTGTGTTTTTCTTTTTTGGTTATAATTTTTCTTCCCAAGAGAAAAATAAAATTTTATTCATCGTGTTTTGTTTTGTAGAGGGGTGTTCAGCCAAATAATACGACTAGATTGTTAGTTCAGCAAATACAAATGGCAGTTCAAGCTGGGTAATTATCTAATAACACAAAAGTTTCATAGTGTCTTGTATGCATGTTACAATAGAAAAAATTTTGTATTTGTGTCACTCATAGACAAATAAATGATCATCTATGTTATGTTATTTTCTTTTTCAATATAGATATTTGAGCTCTCAGATACTTCATCAGCCATTGCCTCCACAAAGTTTGTACCTGCTCAATCAACTTCTGCAACAGATCAAGATCTTCCAACAGGTTAGTTACTATAATTATTATTGTAATTTAAATCAATTTGTTGTAAGACACGGATAAATTGACTTACTAGAAGAAAATTTTTTAAAATTCAATTTCAAATTTTGTAGGTGACTCAAGCACAGCAGCAAATTGGAAAAACTAATTCTGCTGCAGCACTTCAGCTCTCTGTCCAAATTACGAAGACTAAACAAGCGATTAACAATCTTCATAATCAAATTGCAGCTCAGCAGGCTTTACATGCTAAGCAGCAACAAACACAACAACAGCAGCAGCAGCAACAACAGCAACCAGGAGGTAATTCTAATTCCTAGTTTTGAAAGGTGGTCAGTTAGCATGTTGTCGTAAACACCATGTTTTTTTATGCAGTATGTTATTGCCCGTACAAAATATAAATTTCCTTATAATACATAATAATTTTCCTTATTCCTTATAAGTCAAAAGTACAAATTAGTAGACTGTGAATGTACTTTACAAAATAAGAAAATTTTGCTAAAATGTGCTTGTTCACAAAGAAAAAAGTCATAACATGTATTTTATTTCTTTAACATCATTTATACTAAGACAAAAATTGTAATATTTTATTTTAGGAACTCACGGCAGTATTCACAATCAAAGTGCAGCAACTGGGGACAATGCAGTAAGTTTTTTATAACAAATAATATTACTAGTACTTAAGTATTTAACCTTTAATCATTTAAAAAAAAGTCAATGTATTGTACTGAACTGTTTTTTGTTTGTGTCTGTCTGTATTATAATCATAGATGCGTTTTTATGGCGCAAATTTGGCTGCAAATAAACCAAATAATGATTTTTTCAACAATCCACCGATTCTACCCAATAATACGAATACAGGCTCAGTGATGGAGGTAAAAACCATTTATGTATAATATAATATACAGACATTTTCTTGTAAATCACTAGTACATGAAATCAACTCAATCTAACCTAGTGTTATAATGTAATGTTGCTTTCTATGTATTTACTGCAGAATTCATCTCATCATGATCCAATGATGTCAGCAATGAGTAATTTTGGCGATAGCTTTGGACTGAAAGAGTCTTCTGGTCAACATCAACAGTCAAGAGTAAGCTTTGAACATGGAGATAGTAAGAAATATTTCTTATACCTCTACATGCTTGCAGAGGAAAGAAAATGGAAGCTTCTTATGTTTTACAAACTATGAAAAATATGAATATTTGTTAATATTGTGATTCTAGCTGACGCAGTGGACCAAGTTGCCTTCACTTGAGAAGGACGATGCCAACAACGCTGGAAATGGTAATTTTTTTAGTACACTCGTAACTTAATTTAACATTGTAAAGTTGAGATTTGAAAAGTTTTGCGTGTTATAAAGTTAAAACATTTTGTTATAATTATTACTATTATTATTTTACACCGTTTGCTTCGGCTTCTTTATTTTTATTCAAATTTGTTGTTGTTGTAAAATATTTAGAATTTAGCCGGGCTCCAGGACCTGGTCCTCAACCAAATACCTCAAATCTTCTCAAAAATTCGAGCTTTAATCTCGGACAGTCTGACAAGTAAGAAGAAGCCAGTTTACCTTTAGATTCGTAAAACTAGAAAAAATAAGATTATAGCAACATTTAAAATACCTGTATTCCTTTTAATTAATTATCGCCTCCTTTTTTTAATAACTTGCTATAGCACTTGGTCTTCAGCGCCACGTCCATCTGGTGATGGTTGGCCTACAGATCACCCACCAACATCCAACTCATCAGGCAATAATAATCCTAATATGAATCTTAATGATGACTCAAATAAGCCAAATTCAGCTGTTAACCTAAATGCGGATGCATGGCCATCTGATTTAGTACCAGAATTCGAACCAGGCAAACCATGGAAAGGAACCCAAATTATGAAATCTGTGGAGGACGATCCTACTCTTACGCCAGGTTTGATGTTTTTCTTGTTGTTGTTGTTTTTCTGTTACCTTTTCTAAATGTACAAAGTCATTTAATACATTATGTAGATATACACATAATTTCCTTTCATGTAAATTTTTGTGTTTGTTTGTTTGTTTTTATTTTTCAATCGTAAAACATCTGGATGTAGGATCATGTGTGAGATCTCCTCTTAGCATGGCCGCAATTAAAGATAACTCGGAAATATTCTCAAAGAATAATTCTCCTCCTACTGCTGCCTCTACAATGTCATCTGATGTTACTCCATTGAGTCTCAGTTCAAATACTTGGAGTTTTACACCAACGTCATCTTCTTCTTCATCCGGAATCAAGTAAGTTGATACAATATTTTTCAAAGAACAAAATATCAATGAGAAACAAATGTAATCAATAATAAGGAGCTGAAAACTGAATATTTGTTATTATTGGTATGATTTATTATTCATGTATTTTGTTTTATTCTTGATGTTTTTTTTTTTTTTTAAATCCTGTAGTAGTATGGCTAAATTGAATCCAACAAAAGGTGCATGGGATGATAACAATATGCGTCCAAGAGATCCTTGGGATTATGGAAGTGGAAATGGTGGAAATGCTGCTGGTTCTAGACCTCCTCCTGGATTGCCAATTGCAAAAAAGGCTATGCCTGCTAGTGGTACCACTACTGGAACAAACTCAAATTCCTTCAATTCATACCGAAATAATACTTCATCAAACATTTCTTCATGGGGTACCAATCAAGCTCCCCATTTTTGGTTAGTTTTGAGTAAGTAACCAGAGAAGTCAAAGTTTTCTTTATTCCACATGTAATATATATACATACAGAACAATCTCATTTGTTCAATTCTAAATACTTTCTAAATGATTATTGACTATTATGTATTTATGTGTATCGACTTGATTCAAACTGGAATTAGTAGAGGAATGTCTATAGGTTGTCTGTGAGGCTTTTAGAAAGGAAAAACTTATTATAATGAATGTTTAATAATTTAATTTTTTATAATAGGAAATCTCACACCACAAATTGATGGTTCTACATTAAAGACTTTGTGCTGTCAACATGGACCTCTTCAAAATTTCCATTTATATTTGAGTCACGGTGTGGCTCTTGTTCGCTATTCCACTCGAGAGGAAGCAGCTAAGGTATGCCCTTTTTTCTGCTTATGCACGAATTATTGTTTTATAAAACTTGTAACTTTGTTATTACTGAACGAGGATAGAGTATTAGAAATATATTTTATATATTCCTTCCACAGTTTGTGTTTCGTAATTTAATATATAATAATATAAATTAAAGCATAATTGTATCCATATTTTTTTTTAGGCTCAAAATGCTTTGAACAACTGTGTGCTTGGTAATACGACTATTCTAGCAGGTAAGCATTGTGTGAAAATTGTACAATATTTTAGTGTAACTTATTTTACATCGTTTTCATTTTGGGAAAAATACACAAATTAATTTACGTAATGTTTTATATTTAATTATTTTTTCAAGAAACTGCTGGAGAGACTGATGTGCACAATTATATTCGAGGGCTCAATGGTAGTGCTGCTCAGTCAAATACTTCCAGTGAAGCTGGTAAGTAAATCTTTTCTACATTGCTCATTCCTAAGCTTCTAGGTTAAGTTTTGTTAGTGGGATATTTATTAAGCATAATTAGCTTATACTGTAGCTTAATCCCTATTAAAAAATATACTGTATTTAAGAGATCTTGTTAGGAATTAAATAGGCATCATGCATAACTAGATTTTTTTTATCGTTCTTTGATGAACAGTACTATGTATATATACGAGGTACAAAGTAGAGGGGTTCTTTACAGTAGCAAACATCCAGCAAACATCATCCTTGTATGTAATTATCCATGAGATTTAGATCAACTAAAAAAGTTGGCAACCATTAACAATCATTTAAATTTCTTGTTTGGGAATAATTAATGAAAGAGTCACTCAATTCCATTCTGTTATGGACAAAAGCTTGCAAAACAAAAAATGACTCACGAATTTTACATTTGAGTTTTTCCTTATTTTTCAAAGTTTGTCCAACCGAGAACATGTGTCTATATGTACAATAGTGAGGAAAATAATTTAGGCGTTATGCATAATGCATATATATATATTACAGTCTATTTGCAATTTGTAGAGTGTAAGTTAAAACTTGAAATTTTGCAGGCATCTCATCAGGAAACAGCAGTAGTCGGCAATCAAATGACAACCCTTGGGGTGTACTTCGTGATAATAATGTCTCATCATCGATAAATCGGGATCGTGATCTTTGGGGGTCAAGCTGGGGTGGTAGTCCACTCGACGCACCGGATAGGGCGACTCCTTCGTCTTTGAATTCTTTGCTGCCAGGTGACCTACTTGGAGAGAGTGCTTGAGTGAAAAGAATAGTAATAAGTTAATTGAAGAAGATTGAAAAAAAGCGGGGTTTGCCTATAAAATAACAAATAACCTAATGTATAGTTACGCAAAAGCAACATATTATTATAGATACTTACATATACATTTATATACGAGTATATATATAGATATGTAGGTTTTTTTTTTTTAAATTTTGACGCCGTTGTGTATCAACATACACAAGTAAAACAAACAGGAGCAACTTACATTATTGTCCCTCAATCACATTGTCGGGATCAAAAATCAAAAGCCGATTACTAGTCTTGTCTGCATTATTATTATTTAATTTTCATTATTTTACTTAGATAAATTAGGATTAAAATATTTTAACTGTGTACTATTTTAAGTATTATGATTATTTTTTATCATCTGTAGAATAACTTTCAAGTTTAAAGACTCAGTAATTGATATATGTATATATATCTATATATATATATATTATTATTATTGTTGTAACACTACTGTTACAGTAGTTCAAGTACAAGAAGACATTCGCTCGCTTTTTCCTTGGAATCGTGCAAAAAGAGAAAAGAATCAGTGAAACATTTTTTAATTCCCACAGTATCAACTTTTTTTTTAGAACTAATAAGAATCAGAGTCAGGTTGAGCCCTGCGGTAGGAATGAGGAATAAATTAAGGTGTCGTTTTTGATTCACAAATCGTGAATCA
>JAQGBH010005780.1:0-13657 GCA_034698265.1 Sminthurinus aureus | reverse complement strand
TGTAGCTGTTTAAGACATGGGATACGAATTTATAAACCTTATATTTTGCCCGTCATATGACGGGCGTTCTTACTTGTGATATTTATATTGTGCGTCAAGTTCTGATTTCTGATTTTGTACCGCAAAATCTCAATATTATTTATTTGAAGAAAATAAAATGTACGAATTGGAGACGTTGAAAAAATGTGAACTTTGGGCTTTGAGTTTTGTGCATTTTTTTCATCATTTTTAATTTGTAATACTTTGTAACTTTTCATACAAATTACAAATTGCATTTGAAATTTGAAGATTTCACGATCAAGTGTAATTTTGTGTATTGGAGTTTATGGACAAATGAAATTAACGACTCACCTAAAATTGACACCTTGCTCATCATTAATTTTCACTTTGTGGTGAAGGTAACCAAAATTACAAACACTTGTATAAACTGTATTTTGTTGAATGAATGAAAAGTTAAAAGTCAAAAGGAAGAAGCAAAGGGAAGCGACACAAAAGCACAAAGAGCGTGAAGCAGATTGTAAATTGTACAAGTTCAAAGGGTTCTTTCATTTTCATTGTTATATTTTCCATTTCATGGTTCCAGGTAGTTGAACTCATTCATTCGCAACTATTTTTCAGGTTCATATTCACATATATTCATAAAAATGAATTAATAATGAAGTGTCAACATTCTCATAATTAATTGACTGCGGATATTATTTGTTAGTTTTGTTGTTCACTCCTCAGATTTTATGAGTAGGAAAAGATGAATAGAAAGAAAAAGATGATGGAAATGAAAATGAAAGTTTTTATCCATGTAAAATTGGATATTTATACTTTTCATTTTGTTTGTGTATTTCCGCCGTGTGGAATTAAACACATGAGAGGTTACAGGTAAACGGCTAATATAGTTATTCAAGACTCAGGACATGGAGAAAAGAATTAGGAGCTATAGATACATTTTCAAGTGTAAATAAACGATGATTATTTGGATTTTGAACGAGTAAAGAAATGTGGGTTTTGTTGCCCTTCACCTTTTTTCCATGCATTCTGCACCCAGTCAGAAGTTAGGAGTCAGGAGTCGGATTTTGTATAAAAAGGGAGTGAAGACGGATCCAAGGCATCACATTCATCTTCTGCAGTCTCAAGTATCAAGTTTCCAAAGTGTTCTCTGAAATCTGAAAAATCCAGAACCATTTTCCAGCTCAAACTCCTCTGTATTTTTGAAAGTTCAAAATTCAAAATGGTACGTAAATTTCACACTCCTATTTCAACTTTCAACATGTTTAAATCTTGACTTTTATTTTTATTGCAGTGTAAAATTAAATATTTTTAATGTGTTTTCCTTATGAATTTTTGTTTTTTCTCTTCTAATTTTAGAAGGGTACATTTTCCTTCCTCTTGTTGGTGGTGATGGCCGTTGCTATGGGTAACTGTCAAAATCCTTACGGACAATATGAAATCCGAAAACCTGTTCCAGAAGCTTCCAGAACTCCTTATGCCTATTCATATCCAGTTCAAAGAATTATGGAATCCGGATCTACTCCGTCTGCGCCTATCCGAATTTCCTTTAGTGGTTTGAGTGAAATTTCAGCTGCAAAAAGTGAAATTCGAAATCGGTATGGACAACAACAACCCGAAGAACAATCTGGAGAACAAGCTGGGGAATTTCAAACTGGAGCTTCCAGATCCAGTAGCTCTTTACCCGTCCCAATTCTAATGCCAACATCTCAGGGAGAACAACAACAACAACCAATCCCAATGCCAGTACGACCACCACCATCAGCAGCAGCACAACAACAACAGCAGAATCGCCCACCTCAAGTTCGCCCTCCTCCTCAAAACCCCATAATCCCCATCATCCGATTCAATCAAGAGATCCAGGAAGGAGTAGTCAATCGATTTGACTTTGAGGCTGCAAATGGAATCAAAGAGGAGGAAGAGACTGATATAATTCATCTTGATGGCGGAGCTCGGAATCGGAATGCAGAGGATCAATACAACAACTATCCTGCCTACAACTATGGATACGATGGGAAGAACTATGATGATTATTATGACAATGTCGAGATTGTCAAGAAGGGCAAATACTCCTATTACTCACCTGAAGGAGAACACATTGAAGTTTCTTGGATTGCTGACAAAGATGGATTTCGCCCAGTTGGCTCTCACATTCCAACTGCAGTACCAGCTCTGAAACAAAATGAACCTGCTCCTTTTCCTTCTTCGTTTCAAATGGTCCCTGGTCGACGTCAACCGTATTAAAAAATACAAACTTTGAATTTCTTGACTCACATTGAAAATGGAAAAGCTGGCTTTTCTCCCATTATGATTTATAATTATTATTTTTTACTTTAATGATGTGTTTTTCTAGATTGGATTTAAAATTTTGTACTACATTATCTATATAAAATCAATATGAAAATTAGTATGATCAGAATAAAATAAGGATGAATTTTACTGCAAAGTTTGAATTATTATGATACAATAATATTTGTAAACCTATTCATTTATTTAGTTTATCATATTCATCATAAATCATTTTATACATTGCAAGTTTTGATTATAGTTTTAAGTAAACAATTAGAATTTGAGAGTTGCATAAAATACAGAGTAGGTTCATTAGAAAAAATTAACATAACTTAGAGCAATATTATGATTGTCTTTGAAAAAGATATTACACAAGTATTTAAAAACAAAACAAAAATCTTTCATAAAAAATATCTAAACAAAATGAAGTAAAAATTATTACTGGTAATAAAATATTTTTAACATTGAAATTCAAAATAATATTTATCATTATATTGCTTTGTAATTTTTAAAAATGAGTAAAGGAAATTATAGAACAAGAACAAGAAAAAGAAGAGTAAAAAGTAGTAGTAAATAGTAAACATTTGAATAATAATATTTAACATGGGACAACCATGACATTTTTATATTTACAGGCCCAAGCTTTGAGATAATATTTACAGATTCATACTTCTCAATTTAAAATACTCGAAAACGGCCAGGTTCATCAACCACGGCAATTTTCCCATCTTTGAAAACAGCAACATCCATTGGAGAGTAAAAGGGATCTCGACCTGACCCCTCCAAAGAGCAGATAAAGTCACCAGATGACTTATGAACTCGAATACAATTTATATGTGTTTCACAAATCAGTAGATTTCCAGCGGGATCCATTGCAATCCCTTGAGGACGATGTAAGAGTTGAACGTCTCGAATTATTGTGGATTTTGATGTCAGTCCCACGTCCAATTTGAAAACAGCATGAATGTTGAAATCCGTCACGTACAAATTTTCATCTGAACAAAACGAATAGAAAAAGGAAAGAATAAATAAATAAATTTATTATTTCAAATTCTGTAAAAAATATAAATTATTCACATTCTGAATTCTCATGATTATAAATGATTAATTATAAAAAAATAGAAAGACTTTTACCTGAATTGTCAAAACAAATTCCTCGGGGATAATAAAACTCTTCTTTGAAATCAAAAGGACGAACTTCAAAGACACTAAATTTTCGGAGGAAAATTCCATTCTTGTCAAATACTTGAATCCGATGATTTCTGGAATCAGCCACAGCAATCAACTCTCCATCTTTGGACACATCCACTCCCCATGGATAATTAAATTCACCTTCTCGATGTCCACCAGATCCAAATGAAAAAATGTAGTCACCCTCCAAGGAGAAGATGGAAACTCGGTGATGATCCTTGTCTGTGATGATAACTCGACCATTTACTTCATCAACACAAATTCCAGTTGGTCTCCAAAGTTGTCCAGGATCATGATGACCATACTGTCCGAAACGATTTAAAACCTTTCCAGTGGAATCCAGAACAACTATTCGATCCGAATTACGCTCAGCCAAATAAACCTAAAAAAAAATAAACAAAAAAAAACAAACATTTTTTATTACATAATTTTATGACTGTAGTTTTACATTTTTTATTGCAAAATGTGTAACATGGTTTCAGTTTGTTACATAATAACTTTGATAATAAATAAAAAATAAAAAAGTCAACTTACATTATTAGTTTGATGATGAATAGCAACTCCCCATCCTTTTGAAAGAAATCCTCCATTTTTGGATTCAAAACCAAGTCGAATATGATTAAAACTCTCTTGTTTAACAACAGGATAATTACGAGAGACGAGGACTTTTTGTGAAACTTGAGCAACCTCCATCATTTCAATATTATTTTCTCCAGAAATTCTAGAAATTCCAGAATCCAGAAGCAACTTCAGTATAATCACATGTTCTCCAGGGAAACGAGGAACAAAAGAAAAGAAATAACGACTCATTGTTGAAGTTGAAGTATCACGACCCAATTTCCGATATTGGACAAAGGAACCAGGACCTGGATGAATAACTGCAACATAAAAGCATTCTAATGGAGGTAGGGGTTTTCCAGTTTCTTCATGGACAAAATAAACTGCTTCTGCTCCCATACATGGATACAGAGAACGAGGCGATATCAAAATCTGGGGAATATTCTTCTTCTTCTTTTCCTCATTTTGCTCTGCTCCTTTTGTTGTTATTGTTGTTGTTGAAAATTGTTGAATGACTCCAAAATGATTTTGATATTTATTGACACCATTTTGCACCTGTTTCTGGTTCTGGAATTCAGAAGGATAAAAAAGTTGAATTGGATTTTCTTGTTGCACTAGTCCTGATTGAGAATTTTCTGATTTCAGGTGAAGATTTTGAAAGGGTGGAGAAATCAACTCTACTGAATTCCGATTCCATTTTGATGACAGAGACGAAGAACAAGCACCATTAGAATTAGAACCAACTGGCTCTTGAGAATTGGACTGAGACGAGTTGTTAGAAGAGCAAGCTGCATCCTTTTATTATTTAACAAACACATAATAAAAAATATTATTTAACCAAAATATATAACATGTTTAAATTTCAAGAGTCAAAATAATTCATCACATCAGCACAAAACAAAATGATAATTAAAGATTAAAGAGTGATGAAAAGAAAAAAAATTATTTTTTTACCTCATCCAAATCCTGAGAAGAAATGTCAAAAAATCGGCTTTGTTTTCGACTTGATCCAGTTAACAAAGGAAGATCTTCGATTCCCATTGTCCAGTCCCAATCCATGATTAAAATTATACTGACACCAGTCAGCGAGGGGAGACGAAGAGAGAGAGAGAGAGATGTTTTCTCGTCCAGGAGCAAATGAAGAATGAGGTTTCAATAGGAAAATTTTCGTTTGACAAAAGGTGAAAAATCCTGTTGGAACTTGAAAAAATGTGGAATCCCGCCCCCTTTGAAATAAATTTGCATATTTTAAGGGGTTTTGTGTATGTACACTATACATTGCATTGGACTACATATTATAATGATTAATAAAAATTATTGTCAATTATCAATAATAATTATTAAAATTTTATGCATTATATGAATGATGAATAATGAGACGAACAATTAAAATAATATATAGTGATTTCTGACTCCTTTAATTACTATTTAAATGTTAATAATCTAAATGCAATTTTAAATCCTGTTCACCACACTATATTTTCTATCTCCATAGTAATTAATTAGTATAAATTTGTTTTTTTTTCTTCAGTTTCTGATTTCCGATTTTCGTAAACAATCGAGTTCATTCATCCTTGCAGATTTTTGCGAATGTGCTGCTATTTTTAAAGCTGAATTTCGCATTTGCGAATTTGCAGAGAATGGCGTAACATTTTAATTTTTTATCTCTCTCTTTTACATTTTATTGTTGTGATTAATGGTTGCAGGATTAAAACCATTTAGTTTGTTTCCGGATTTGAACGAGATCAAACAAGAGCATGTTTAAAGTTGTTTAAAACTGTTTTCTTTTGAGTTTTCTTGATTTATGGTTGATCTCGTTTTCTACATTTTACATTTTACATCCGGTGGCCGTTTTTATAGGATATTGGATAAAGTTTATTTTGTTGTTTGTAGTTCTTTGTTAATGTAGTGTGTTTAATTGTTGATGTAGTTAAAAGTTAACACAAACAGTGATACTCGTTTATACACTAGTGTTCAAGTGTTCAGTATTGTACCGTACAATTTGTACGAAATAGAACATAAACCATGGCCAATTTAAACACAGTTTTTACTGCTTTTCAAGTTGAGGTGAGTATCAAAATATATATATAACATATAACATACAAAGAAGAACAAAAATATGTACAGAATACATTATAATCATTATGAATTATGGATTATGGTAAATCACAATCAAAGCTATTCAACATTCAAAATGACAATTGACAGTGTTATTTTTGTATCATCAAGACAGAAATCGGTGAACTTTATGATGCATACTGCAAATTGCTGAGAATCAATCCGAAAACTGACTCTTTTCTGCTAGTCTCCAATGTAAGTTTGTAACAATAATAAAAGCTGTTGATATTTGATGAATATAATATTGCAAATTGCAATCAAGATGATGAATGATGATGTAACTTGTAGAAATCGGGAATATGATATAAAATCTAAAATGAGGTGCTCATTTCCTTTTATTGGTTTGTTTTTGAAGTTATCAAAATTGCTAAAGAAGACAGTTGCCGGAGAAGACACAAAGATATTGGTAAAATAATCATTATATCCATTATATTTCATGCTCATTTAATGTTATGTTGAAATATGAAGTTAATATTTTTAGTACATAACAGATAATATTCTTATAACTTATAACTTATAGCCATGTACGCATCTTTACTATTTGCTTGTTTTGTTGTTTTTATTATACAGAAGAAAGTTCGAGAGTTGTACGGAGCATATAAAACAATATCAAAGATTGACAAAAATACTGACTCAAGTCTCTTGATTCACAATGTACGTTTATTTTTGTTTTAATTTTTTTATACTCACGAATTTTGACATGTTAAGTTAGTTTCTATCACACACTGAACACCAGTTTCATAATACATAGTAATATATGCTTTTGTTTTTTGCTTTAATTTTTAGTTGGGAAAACTGTTGACAACAAGTACAATTAAAATGGAAATGACGAGCTCATCCGAAGTTAAGGCTGCAGCTATTGTCATCAAGAATGAGAATGAGAAGAGAGAAGTACATGAAAGTAAAATTCATGTTTCGCTAAGCACATCGGTACTTTTTTTTACATTTTTTTTGCTTGTTACTTATTATAGATATTTTGATTTCGTTTCCATACTTACGAGTTTCCATTCTTTTTTATGCTTTATGCTATATCATTATTGGTCATCGGGTAAACTGTAGAATGTACTATGTTTTTGGCTAATTATCACAGTTACCGAGTGAAAAGCCTGAGCAGATGGGAGCGGGAGAGAAGATAAAAAACAAGAGAGCTGCTAGCCTCTCTAGTCGTAATTTTAGAAGTTCAACAGCTCCAAAAAGGTTCGAATTCAACACGCAAAACAGTGACTTATAATTTATAATTTATGCATATTCATATGTAATATACTGTACATATTATGCATATTATGTTGTGTTCATGTTATGTATTATTTTCTACAGCTCTTTGGGAAAATTAATGAAGAGACGAAAAACGGTATTTGAGAAGGCTGGAGAAAAAAGTCCAGATGAAATTACAACTCCTGCGAGTAAAAGTTACAGTGATGTGAAAGGCTCGGATTCCTCGTCTCCTTCGTCAAATGACACTTCATTAGTTGAAGTAATTTTTGTTAACATACTTACATAAAATGCATATAAAAATTATAAACAGATTCATAGAAAAAAGCTGCTTTATTATAGTTTTTTTTGTTATTAATGTGATATTATATTTTACATAGGTTGACGAGAGGAAGAATTTTGGATTTTCTGATGATGGACCATTAGCAAATTGTCCTCTGTCTAAAGATTTTTGGTGGGCAGATATGAATATCGATAAAACCAAGTATTTTATCCGTTTTCATAGTAATGGGGAAAATCAACAAGGAGACCAACTTTTACTAGTAACTGAAAGAGATGGACTGGATGAGCCTCAAACTTTGCATATCCCACTCTGTCATCTCACATCTTACTTACTACAACAGGACCAAACTCGATCGGAACCAAAATTAATTTGGTTGGATATCCGAGATTTTGATTATTTCCTCTCTTCCTTATTTTGGGCTTTTATATCTCAATTTGAACGATTCATTACTCACTTGTCAATGGGTGGAAAATTAATTCATGGAACGAATACCATTATGAGTGAAAAAGTATTTATGGAGTTTCTATATCGTCTCAACTATCTCCAATATCTATGTGTGAATGATGAGCAGATTTTCCCTGGACCTGGAGATTTTTCTCTGGAATTGAAATCCTCGGGCATTAGACCACTGACAACTTTAAAAACAATTCGATTCATCAACACTTCGTTCAATCTCACTGAAACTTGTATGGACCATCTCCTACAGAAGGAAACTACACCAAATTTAGGCTCAATCTACAATCTTCCATTTAAATACCTCAATATTATCAAGAAAGTGTCAAAGTTTGGTAATTTGAAAAGTATTGATTTTTCAACAACTTTGTATAACAACAGTCTGAAGGACTTTTCACAAGATTTGATTCAACTCACTCTCTTGAACTCATCTCTCCATGGACTGGAAGAACTTACAGCTCCAATTTATATGCGAATCAATGATAAAGTGAATCGAGGGAAGAATATTGATTTTGATAATTTGGTCAAAGAAATGCTCCAGTGTCATCAAAAAACTCTAAAAAAGTTGACCATTGAACCCGTTCCTCGCTACTTTAAGCATAATATTCCACCCATGACGAAAGTTGAAACTCTTGAATTTAATCTGTGGCTCTCACCCAGTTCGTATCACCCAATTTATCCGGTATTAAATAATAATAATATTTTACTTAAAAAATAATATTATTTAATGCTTTAATATTTTTTTGTACATACATAAAACATGTGAATAAATTATTATCCAAAATACATGTAAATTTAATTTTTTTTTGTTTAGGATGGTTCTGATATGAGTGAATCCTTCCCAAGTGTTAATAAAGTTATTCTCAATTTTTCCGAGGGTTGGGAAAATGTTGAAAATCTAAAGGGTATTAAAAAGGATGAGCTGTTTCATTTTCGTAGTTCCTTCCCTGTTGATTGGAACTCTTTTAAAAAAGTACAGAGTCTCGAGCTCAAGAATTTCATTCCGGGAAGTATTCTTCAGGAAGCGGCAGTCCTATTTAAAAATATCACGAGTCTCAGCCTTAAATCATCACTTGCTAAAATATGTCAAGTTCTTCCAAAGTGCCTCAATGCGTGGTCAATGACCATGTCAATGCTACAAGAGTTGAAATTAGAGATTCAATTGAAGGGAGAAGAAAATCCAGCGGAATTGAATTCCTCTGTGTATAAAGTAATGAATCGCGAAGGAGGAAATGGAAATAATGCTCTTTTTAAACTGCCTGGTAATTTTTATTTTATTTTGTATTTCTTATTCATTCCTCATCAATTTTATTCATTCCATCTTTTTCATCCATTTTTCATGTCATAATGTTTACTTTTATTTAATTATCATGCTTGTTCTTTTTTTTTAAAAAAAATGCAGAACTAAAAGAACTCAAAATAATATTCTCTGGTTCTGGTTGGTCAAAGACAAATATTCAAGAAAATGTCTACTTGGCCAATCTTAAGAGACTTAAAGAGGAAATGTTGACGGATGATTGTCAATTGGAAATTGGGTTTGATGAGTCCTGTACTTTGGATGACAAAACATGTGCGTATTGTTTTTTTTGCTTGGTTTTTATAATACATTATGATATAATTATTATTATTGCAATTTCTATATATTTATGAATCTTTAATTATTTATTGTTTTTTTTAGATATTGTCTCTTTGCTGGGAATCATTCAAATTGACGGAGTTTCTGTTGGATATTAATTGTTTTTGAAACAATCCAAAGTCAAGATAAAAGATGAATACTCTTATACATTTTGTATATGTCAAGTCTACATTTTTTACACACATTTTACAATAATTTTTCTTGTGTTGTAAATATTTTCTGCTTTCTGTTAGCTTTTACAGTTTACTTATATCTCTCTATATATATGATATTTGATGCTATATTATGTATTATATTATTTTTTATTTACTTGAAATGAGCACGATTAGTTTTTAACGTTATATTTAGAATAATAAATGTACATTTATGTATTTTGAAATAGTAATGAGATATGACGAACGATAAAAATGATTTTTTTAGTTTTTTACTTTCCGTTTAATACTGATTTAGTTCATAAAGTTATAACATCAAAAGTCAAAAGTAGGGCTGTAAAGCTAAAAGCGAGGCGTCAGTGTAAAATTATTAGTATTTTAAATTGTCGTCATATTTTGGATCTCCGGTTTTTAAACTGACAGGAAGTGTTGTAATATTATTCCTTTTCCAGGTATTATTATTAGTGATGTTGTTAATAAAATTAGGTTGATCACTATTATTGTTTTGAGGGGGAAGAGCAATAATCGTCACCATGGAAACATTCTTCTCAACATCCCTGTTTATCCTCTCCTTTTTCTTCTGTTCTTCCTCAGCTTTTGCATGAAGATATGAATAAAGGAAAACTCCAGACATTGCAAAAATAATACCAGAGATATTCCACGGAGTCACTGGGTTCTGAAGAAAGATTAAACTGGCTACAATTATGAAGAGTCGGTCAGTCGCCGAGGCTACCGCGTAGCTCAGCTTGGATAAAAGAGAAAGGATTTTGTAGGAAATGACTGAAATCCAAAAATGAACGACCCCATCCAAAAATAAAAGATACGGGAGAGGAAAAGCAACGAGGTGATTGAGAAATGGCCAGTCACCGGGACCTTCTCGAATCCATTCCGCTCCGTGGTGATGATAATTTAGGTTGTGGTGGTTGGTCTGAGCTGATAAAGTCTGCAATGATTACACAAGATATAGTTTAATATAATTTACAGTGTTTTAAATCAGAAATCAGTTTAAAAATTTATGAATAGTCAGTTTTATTTTGTCTTTTGCTTACGTGATTAAAATGTGTGGATGGCGATGTCATAATTTTGAAAATGTCGTCAAGATGATGAAAATCAACAGCAGCCCAAGTTGGTAAAAAAAGTGGGATAGCCCATCTACTCAAAATTCCCAAGAGTTCAAAAGGATGAATCTCCATTTCTTCAATCGCCTTTTTCTTGTAAATGTTCTCAATGCTGCAATTTACAGTTTCAAAAAAATGTTTTTTTAAGTATAAAAATTATTTCTTTTTCTTATTTTTTATGGTTCTATTGTATTTTCTGCCTCATTTTGTACATTTTACATTTTAAATTTTTTACCTAAAACCGATCGTCCCAAAGATTGAAGCGAGTAGTCCAAGATAATTACATGAAATTTCTGTGACGGTAGCAATTCCAACTCCAACTGCAATGGGGATTAAACTCATATAAACTGCCCACGTCTGCTTCTCTTTCATCAGGACTCGACATAATATCACCGTGAAAATTGGAATGGATGCTTTCACTGTCAAAAATATTTCAAGAGTTAAAAAAAAGGATATAAAATGTTATAAAACATCATATGTAAATAATAATTATTATTATGATGGTTTTTTCGTTATTCATGTATTTACCAGTTTGTGAGAAGGAAACACTATTGAGTAGAATGGCAAGATGTGAGCAGACGACAGCAAAAACTTTACAAGCACAAAGTGGAAGGAGAAAAACAAGGAAAAATTTCCAACTGAAAGAAACACAATGATTCCTCAACCTCAAGCAAAAAACCAAGGGGATGGAATAAAGTGCATTTGATATGAAACCAATATAAGTGATCGTGATTGGGTAGGGAAATCGACCCACAATCTTTTTTTGTAGGATTGCATGGAAGCCACTCAACAAATACCAACAAAGACAAGCCAAAACTATCAAAACACCTCGGAGACTTGAACTATTGATATACTTTACATTCGACTTGGTTACCATGACTACCAACTGTTTAAAAGTTTTTAACCTGGAATCTGGAATGTCTAAGAAATGGTAATGCACAATATTATAGGGGGAAAATGAATATTATACTTTAAAACTTGTTTAGTGACTAAAATCCTTTCATCTTCTACACTTTCTACTTTATTTTGTCTTCTATGTAGATTCTAGATTCTAGAGGATTCTCTCACTTTGTATTCTATACTCTATAAATATATGAAACATGCAAATTTAGATTTCTCAGTATATCTTTATTTTGTATTTTGTATTTTGTATGCAGTTCATTTTAAGTTTTATTTTCAGTCATTTGGTTCATTCAAATCGTGTTAAAGTCTAGTTTTATCCAGTTTCCAGTCGAGTTTTTGAGTGATTATAAAACTTGATTCTGCACTCTCCACTGTCCATCCATTTCGTAAATATCATCTAGCAGCTGATATTTCTCTCTTCAGCCTCTTAATGTAGTTTTAATGAAATTATTAATGTGACTACTCAGTACTATTATTTTCTACTTCTTTCATGTTTCATCTGCCGACAAGACAAGACAAGACCAGACACAAGAAAAAATAAACAGAGAGAGAGAGAGAGATTGTAGAGGAATTCCCATTTTGATACTTTCCATTGTCCACTTGAACATGATTTCAAAGAAACAGGTGTATAATTGCTAACTACTAATTATGTGAGGAGGAAAGTGACGGAATGGAGACATGAAAACATTGGCCAATAGTCAATAGTTGACTAGGATTATAATTTATAATCCTGTCTCAAGTAATTATCCAAAATCCAAATACCACAAATCACAAAAGCCACATTATTTTATTGATGCTCTAGAATGTCAGTAGATTCTAGGATTTAGGGCGGTCAAAATAGATCTTTTTACTGTCAAAAATGGTCCAAATTCAAAATGAAGGTTATTTATTGCCGAGATTCCATTTGTCTTAATTATCCATCCCAATCACCAATCATTGTTTCTTCTACAAGAGATGGAATGGCATTTTCTTGGTCTTTCATCTTTCATCTTCCGTCTCCTCCACACAAACTGTCAAAAGTCAAAAGTAACAAAAATAATTTGAAATTTCACCTACCTAAAAATGTGGTTGCTATGGTACCAAGTAATATTTCATGGTTGAAATTCTATGGTAAATTCTATGCTATGTTGCTTTACTTTTTTCCGCACTTCTTTGGTCCTATCAATTTTTGATTTATTTTTATGAATTTCTTTTTTCCTCTCAATTCGAAATTATCAATTTGTACCAATTTGCATGGGAATCAAGTCAGCCTCCAGGAGGCTAACTTTTTCAACTTGGCCTCCAAGGAGGCTGAAATTTTCAAGTCAGCCTCCAAACTTTTTTTTCGAAAACCGGTTGTTTGACCTTCTACACGCTTCATACTCGTTGTCCTGGGTCAGGACAAGTGTTGTCTTTGTTGTTCTTTGGATACTTTGCCCAGAAAATGGAAATGTTAAAAAGTAGATATAGACTGTTGTTACCCTCAGGTCAAAATCAGTCCCTATTTTTATTATCTCCCCATTATGCATTTTTTGTGATTTTTCTTCGGAATCGGTCTTTTGTGGTCACTTTACACCCTGATGATTTTTTTAGGTTCAAAATCGCCCAAACAAAAAAGCTTTATGCAGAGAGAAACTTTTTTTCCCAGTACGAGCATTAAATTATCACTCCTTTTGAAACATTTTCTGAGCCAGTTGGAATTTTTTGAAAATTCCAAAACTTTGCACAAAGCAAAAGGGTACATGCGAGCAGCTAATTTTGATTT